>CAJQTV010000404.1:0-80902 GCA_907163055.1 Formica aquilonia x Formica polyctena | reverse complement strand
CTTTTTTCCAATATTTTGTTAGTTTCTTTCAATATTTTAGAAGTTCTTCTTTTTTTTTTGTTGCTTTTATGAATGATTTTGTATGTTTTTAGTTGATTTTGGTGGTGGTAAAAAATCCGGTCCAGAACGTACCCTTTTGTATACTACTATTAGATGATAATTATAGTTCAATTCGCTATTAATCAATATATTTCTGGTGAAACCGCACATATTTTTCAGATCGTTTTTAACTTGTTTAAAAACAGTAACACGAGATCTGCCGTGTGGCAACCGGACGAACATTGATAACAGTCTGGGCCACCATGGTAAAAAATAAAATTCTCGATGTGGGTCGTGCACTGCTTGAATACCCCTAATAAATACCCCAATAATACCTCCCGATTATGCCCTGATAAATGCCGCGCGTTATATGCGAAATTTACTATGTTACTTAAAACCGAGAAATGCCTGCAAAATAAAAAAAGAAAAAGAAAGTAAAAATATTCTGTAAGAAATTATCCTATGTTATTAATCTATTTTTTTCACATTCATTGCTTGATCCTGAGTTCTTTTCTCAATTCGATATAAATAAAAGATGAAGATTGATAGTAGTATTGCTGTTGAATCATCGATACTTTCCAAAGATATTACAGTAAGAAAAATAATTCTCGTTTCCCACGAGGATCTTTCTATATTACCTGTTTTAAGGGGGAGCGTCCCGTTTGACCACGTTGATATTGACCACGGTCCCAATTGACCACGTTAAGATTGACCACGTTGCGATTGACCACGGACCCGATTGATCACGTTGATATTGACCACGGTCCCGATTGACCAGTCAAATAAAATTGCAATGTGAAGTATTTCCTCGTGTTAATCCTCAGCAATTAATATGATATTTGATTAATATGTATATCTATTAATATGTACATACATCTAAATAATTTTTATTTAATATTTGTTTTCTAGATTAAATAACAAAGTAAGTGATTTACAATTGCAATCCAATAAATTGAAAGCAGAGCACAAGACGTTTATAGAAAAAGATCGAGATTTGAAGAAGGAACTCAAAAGATTAAAAACGATAGCCACCTATGCTCGGGAACACATGAATGAGGAGATTCAAAGGATGAGTGATTTAAAGGATCAAAAACTTGCTGAGGCTGATATGAGACAAAAAGTAAGTTATTATTGGAAATAAGATCTTTTAGATTTCATTATAGATATCGTTCATTTATTACCATTCTCACATGAAAAGTTAGTCCATGAATATTGCAAATATAATTAGCAATATAATTAGAATTGATAGAAAAGACTAAAAATAAATTAAATTTCTAATTAATGTTGATACAATCACTTTTAAATTTATAAATGTTGCTTTATTCGCCGATTTTTTAATAAATTTTTTAAAACATCATTATAATATTGTGTTTGCATTTTAGATTGCAATATCTGAAATATTGCGCCTGGCGGAACAATACGAGGCTAAAGTGGAGCATGTTCAAAAAGAATTGAAGACAGAATATAAAGCCCAACTATTACAAATACAGCAAGAAATTGAATTGATTTACAAAAATCAACGTAAAAATAGCGCGGAAAAAAACATGAAAAAGATAAAGGAATCATTGCAAACGGGTTTTACAGTAGTACAGTAGTAGTTACAAAATTATAAAAATTTTTTGTTTGTTGAATGTCCTCACCCACATAGCACACAACCCACACCCCAAGTAGCAGAGTAATGTCAAAAGACAACATAAAGACGTCTATTTTTGGTCTATGACGTCGGCGACTAATAATAATTGACGTTTAAAAGATATTATTTCTTGGACCAGCCAAAGATGTTATGTTGTCTTTGATGTGACTCTGCTACTTTGGTTGGGAATATGATGGATGTTCATGTCATGTCCATGAACGTGCGGGTGTAAAATGGACATGAAATGAACGTCCATAGGACGTCCACGGACGTCCCCCATATCTGTCGTGTATCGTCGTAAATTCAAGCCATTGAACTCAACTCCCGAAGTTTTTATCCTTGTAGGGATTTTTATCTCAATTCGATCACTTATTTTTTCAATGTCCTTTACCTCAATAAGTGTTAGCGTCTGTATTCTGTATCCTGTTACTAATGCAAGCAGTGTTGCTAATTTCATAGAGAGTTTTTCGTGTGTGTGAAACTAGCATATCATTTCGTGGAAGATTATAAATAATTAAGAGTTCTGGCTTTATTTTCAATAGTTCTAGAGTTCTTGATAGTTTAAACAAATAGTTCTGGCGATTAAACCAAAGAAAATGCCTCAGGACAAACTGATATGCCAACTTCACGCAGCATATCACTTTGTCCTACGACATCTTCCTTATCAATAATTGTTCAAATTTAAAAGATTTATAGTTCTACATGAGTTCTAAGAAGAGTTCTGCCTTCTAAAAGTAAAAAATATTCATTAAAATGAAATAAAACCATTTTTTACCCGAAAACTTGTATTTTCGAGATTAGAGGTGATATGCTGGCTGTATTTCGAGAGTTCTGCTTATTATGAAATAGTTCTCGTGTAGTTTTGGGCATATACATTGCTTTTCCAAAGAGTTCTGATGAAGGAAATAACTAAAAAATTTTTTAAACAATTATTTTACCCGAAAAAATCGTATTTTCGAGTTTAGAGGTGATATGCTGGCCGTATTTCGAGAGTTCTAATTATTATAAAATAGTTCCTGCCGCCTTAAATCCCCCCCTCGCTTCACTCTGCGGTGTACATCTGTGCCAGCTTAAGTGCTGGTAATCTGTCCACTAAATCCACCACGTGATGACGGTGGAAGATCGTATTATTAATTGGGAGCAGAAGAGGGGGCTGCTTAGGCGTAGTGGTTTAGGATGGACTACTCGAGGAGGCTTCCATTCATACTGGTGACGAGTCAAGACTCATCGCTGAGCGGCTACGGGCGCCAATTTTCAATCGTTTAATATGATTGGACCGCTCTGGAGACGTGCTGGGGATGTCGTCTCTCCGTGGCAATCGGCACTGCATCCATGGAGCGAGATTCCAACATCGCTCTGGAGTCGTATGTACTGTATTAAAGTGGCGTAAGGTGTGAGGTCTGAATAGCTCAGTGGTAAGAGCAGTTGCCCGGAAAGCGAAAGACTCGGGTTCGAATCCCGATTCAGCCACTCGTACCTCGCATATTTTTTCAGACCCGCAAATGTTGTTTTCTAACAATTATTTGTCGGGCTGAGGAAGTGTGTAAACGCCCTACACAGACACGACAGTGCCGCTGCCACGGAAGAGATGGATGCTTGGTTCGTGCCTCCTGCCGCCTTAAATCCCCCCCTCGCTTCACTCGAAAATACGAGTTTTCGGGTAAAAAATGGTTTTGTAACTATGCACCCCCATCGTTACCCGGCACGTAGACCAGCCGGAAGTCTGCCGTCCGACGAACACCAGCCGGGCAATGGCAGAGGCGCTTAGCGCCCTTTTTAATACTTTTCACATTGCGTAAAAAACCGTTATACGGCCGCCGTTACGAAAAGTTCCGGAAAACCGAGCACAGCCGAGTGCTGCCGGAAGAGCCCGAGCATCACCCGCTGAAACGCCGCGTCGTTTCGCCCAGGGGAAACGACGCGTTTACCGTAATTAATTAACCGCCGAAAACAACGCGTCGTTATCCCCACCCGGGGGCGAACGACGCGGTTACCGTTAGACGCTCGGGTATATAACGGCAGCATTTTTACATCCTGGCACCACACCGGTACTTGATCCAGCTCGAGCCGTAAGCACAAGATATTCCAAGACCGATCCTGATACACGCAAATACAACGGAACGTGGGGTTGACGAGTTCGCAGCCTCCGCCGAGCATTCTCGGAATTCGCTTCGCTTGCGTTTCCTCTCAACCCTTTCGACCAAATAGACAGAGAGCGGAGTGTTCGCCGCTCTCGTCGAGGGTTTTCGAGCAAACGGTCTACCATCCGACCGCTCCGACCTGACGGACCGTGGGCTAGCGAGTTCGCTGCCCCGTCGAGCTTTCTCGACTCCGAACGGTCGTCCTTACTCCGCGTACGGAATAAGGGACAGTGAGTTCGCTGCCCGATCGAGATTTCTCGATATCCGATCGCATCCTGAACAGCTGGGAATACGCGCCGTAAAAACAGTCGCGCTTATCGTAGACGCGAAAGAAACCGTCGCGCCGAGATTGTCAACATCGCGTTTTTATATACACGGCGCCCGTCATAACACACGCGCCACGCGCCGAACACCTGTCACGATACATATCGAAAATCTACGACTTGCGATAAATTATATTAGCTTCCGCATAGTTTCTTAAACCGCGCGTCTACCTGCGACCGCGGCCCGAACGTTTCGCGCCCGCACACCGGCGCACGGTGTGCTGAATAGTGAACGGTGAAACTGAACGGTGTGCAACTGAACGGTGTGCAACTGAGCGGTGTGCAACTGAGCGGTGTGCAACTGAGCGGTGTGCAATTGAGCGGTGTGCAACAGAACGGTGTGCAACTGAACGGTGTGCAACTGAGCGGTGTGCAACTGAGCGGTGTGCAATTGAGCGGTGTGCAACTGAACGGTGTGCAACTGAACGGTGTGCAACTGAGCGGTGTGCAACTGAACGGTGTGCATTTTTATGTGTCCAACTGGACGGTGTGCATTTTTATGTGTGCAACTGAACGGTGTGCAACTCACCGGTGTGAAACTGACCGGTGTGCTATTGAACGGTGTCCAAATGAATTTTCTTCTGTGTCCAAAAGCTACTGTGTCCAAAATTATTGTGTCCAAATGCACTGTGTCCAATTGAACCGTGTGCAAAGTTTCATGTCCATTTGCAACGTATCCATTTGCACCGTGTCCAATTGTATTGTGTCCAAGTGAAGGCTACTCATGTACAACAATTCAAATTTGATATTTCGAATATAAGTAATGTTATTATTGATATCTTTGTTTCGAGTACAAGATGCACTGAAATAATACATGAAGGTCGACCTATATTTTGTACTTTAAGAGGTAAAGCGCGAGAAGAAGCCAAGTTGAAAATGCGTTATATGTCTCCTCGAATGTTGCAATTAAATACATTGAGAAATGTAGATCATGAACTTGCTCAGGAAGGATATTTTCAAGAATTGCGTATGCTTAGTATATATCAGAAAGCAAAATCTGAAGAAACTAATAAGAATGACTTGAATCTTTGTTCGAACGACTTATCTGATCTATTTCAACAATATATTATAGATCAACAGTCTAATGATCCGTACATACAAAATACAAGTTTGCCATTTCATATATATAGGGTGTAACTAAACAAACGTATATGGACAATACTATCAGATACAGAACAACAATCCAAATCGAAAAGTCCTGAACTATTTTTTGATCTGAGCTTTCTTTTCGTTGTTATACGATGTTAAAGTTAGCTAATCAGCGCCTGTCTATACAGCAGAAAGTCGTCTCGCTACTTCGATCCCCGTCATACCTTCTTTGTTTTCCGTTGTAGACAGGCGCTGATTAGTTAACTTTAACATCATATAACAACGAGGAAAAAACTCAGATCAAAAAATGGTTCAGGACTTTTCGATTTGGATTGTTGTTCTGTATCTAATAGTAGTTCTGTATCTAGTAGTATTGTCCATATGCGTTTGTTTAGTTACACCCTGTATATATATATACAGAAGAACAAATTAATATATTGGATAAGAATGATATTATAGTTCACTTTGATGCTACTGGCTCTGTAGTTCGAAAACCGAAAGATATAAAGTGCAAACGTATTCTATATTATGCAATCGCAGTTAATAAAAATGGTACGATACTTCCAATAGCTGAAATGATTACCGCAGTACATGATACTATTGACATAAGTATATTTTTGAAAAAGTTCCGTCATTTTTTACGAATTAAACGTTTTGCTTGGCCACTATTCTCGGTTATATTTGTTGACTGGAGTTGGGCATTAATAAATGCAATAATGAGCGAATGGAATGCAACATCAGTGTCAAAATATTTAGAAGAAGTTTATATTACTCTGAATAAAAAAGAAAAGATACGTTCTGACTTAATTATTGTACATAGCTGCTGTGCACATTTTCAAAAACGCGTTTCGTCTACTATACATTACAAATTTTCGAAATATTTAAAAAGTAAAAATCTTATATTAGAGTGTATGGGCATATTGATTCACTGCGATACTTTAGATGACTTAGATTATTGTTACGAAAAATTTATGACTATATTATTGACATCTTGTTCCAAAGAGGCTCATGACAGTATAATTGACATCAACAAATTTCACACCTTCAAATATAAATATGATAATGATGAATGCGAGATAAATTTTGATTTCGAAAGTAACGCAGACTTCTTAGAAGAAAACTATAAACTAAAAGGTAGAGTTTTCATTGATTCGCCATTCTATAAAAGATATACTTCCAAATTATATGAATTAAAAAATAATATTAAAAATAATAGCGTAAAAGATAATAAAAATTATTTCCCAGAATTTGCAGATTATATTACAAATCATTATATGCCTTTTGCTCCTATGTAGTCAGCGTTATTATTAAAATTGATTACACCTGATACTATTCGATTAAGCAATGCAAATATCGAATGTTTTTTTAATATTGTCAAAAAATATGTTTTAAATGGTGAAGTAAACATAAAAGTTTGGCGTTTAAAAAAAAAGATGGGAGATTATACTAGACAAATATGCGCAAAATTAAAATTAAACATTCCTTTAAAACGCAAGAAACATAGTATTCAATACCGTAATGTACAGAAGATAAATGACACATTAGTAGAAGAAACATGGCAAAGAAAGCGGAAACCTCTATACAGTCATTTTGAAGGGCGCTCATTAGGACGTATAGCTAAAAAGTATAAGCTACAAACAAGTACACCTATTTCTAATAAAAGTACATATATGATAGATCTATCAGAATTGAATTTAAGCGAAAGTTCAACTCATGCTAATGCTCTGGATAATGGATTATTTTTGGATGTCGAATATTACATGCAATCACCAGATCCAACATTTACAATTGGACAATACGGATCTACAACAAATGCGCCAGTAACAGGACTTGATACATATAATCTTATTGCAGAAGAATTTTGTACTTTAAAAGACGAAAATTGGATTGATGGTAAAATTATTGACTGTTTTACAATCACTTTATTAAATAGTATCTCACATAATTTTATATATGTTCCTACAAATTATACGTACTATATGGTAGGAGATTTCTATAAAACGTCTAAGAACGCACAATGGCGTATTTATAATATAACAAATCCTATTAGCGGCGTAATGTCATTACCTTATTTGTATACATCGCATTGGTATCTTCTAATTATCGATTTAAACAAAAATACTATTCTGCACTTAGATCCAAAATTTGTAGAAAGTTCTGATAAGCAACGAGTAATTACAGCATTTAAAAATTATATGAAGGAGAGCTCTTTGTTAGATATGTCAGGTACAAATATATGTAATAGACCATGGCGCGAAATAAAATCAGCCACTTGTACCTCGCATATTTTTTCAGACCCGCAAATGTTGTTTTCTAACAATTATTTGTCGGGCTGAGGAAGTGTGTAAACGCCCTACGCAGACACGACAGTGCCGCTGCCACGGAAGAGATGGATGCTTGGTTCGTGCCTCCTCCCGCCTTAAATCCCCCCCTCGCTTCACCAATAATAGAGTTTGTGCAATAATAGAGTTTTTCAAAATGATACTTATAATTGTGGAATATATGTAATATATTATCTAGATTGTATAATACACGATAAACTATTTGATACAATCTTGAAACCAGCTGAATATAGGATTACAGTCGCTAAAGCTTTATTAATATCATCTAGATGTATGAAAGATATTTGCCAATATTGTTTTAGTAACCGCGAAATGTCTTTGGTAATGTGTAATACTTGCCGACGATGGGTACATCAATTATGCCTTACAAAAAAATCCATGACATAATATATAATCAACGCAATCGCACATATGTTTGGAATAATGCATGTTTCAAATTATTTAAATAATTGTTTACAAATATTTTCTGCAACAAAGATATTTCTCAAAGAGTATATCAGATTGATATACTTCTTTATTTGTGTATGGCATATAGAATTCGCATCTGTAGCAAAAGAAATGGGAGAACTCATTTTTAGTCTAACCGGAATTTTTTTAGTGATTTGGGAGCAGTTTTTCGAGTATAGGGGTGTCTTCCGCACAGTGTATCGGACCAGTATCGCTTCTATATTATGCGCGGCACTTAAGAGTCTTCGTGTGTGGCAGTAGAAGTGGGAGAAATCATTTTTGACGTAACTGGAATTTTTTTAGTGATTTGGGGGCAGTTTTTCGAGTATAGGAGTTTCTTCTGCAGGGTGTATCAAACCAGTATCGCTTCTATATTATGCGCAACACTTAAGAGTCTTCGTGTGTGGCAGTAGAAATGGGAGAAATCATTTTTGACGTAACTGGAATTTTTTTCAAAATCTGGAGGGCAGTTTTTCGATTATAGGGGTGTCTTCCAGGGTGCATCAAAATATTACATTCTATGCTGTACTATACTGTACTATTTTACATATATATATATATATATATATATATATATATATATATATTCTATTTTGTTAATTATATGCATTTTTTAAAAATCGCTCCAAGAACGTTCCAAACTTCAACCAGTTGGTGACGTCTATCTTTTCATTTTCGGCCCTATGATATAGCCAACTTCGGATTGAGTATTATGATCAAATGACAACATGACATATGTCAATCTCTAATAGACGAAGTTGGCCATAACACAGAAAGTGAAAAAGTAGACGTCACCCGCGATATTTCAAATCGATAAAACTCATATAATATGTAAAATAATTATATTATATCATATATTGTTGTATTGGTTTCAAATAGCGCTACAACTTTTATATCGAAATATTCACATTATTATAAAAAAATTATGCATATCTCTCCGTTCGTTAACACAGATAGCTTTTAGAAGCAGCCACTATGCTCACAACAGAGTTCAGTTTGAATCATTTAATTTGATATATATTTGTTATGGTCTATCTCTTTTAGTTTAAAAGAAAAAGGGGGGTGGCCACTTTTGGTGGGACACCCTGTATATGTATATATGTTGGAGATATCTTGTATATTATATATAAATAATGTGTATAATTTAATTGTAAAGTTTAAATTTTATTTAAAAAAAACATGGGGAAATAATTCTTCTAATTATTTTTCAATTTTTATTTTTTCTAAATGTAAATAAAGAATTATATATAAAAGAAAGCGTATGTGAATATGTATGTTGAAGGAGAGGAATAAATATAAACATTTTCTGTACATATACATATAATTATATATATTATATTTATTATTTATTTTATTAATTATTTGTGAACAATTTTTTCCGATATTTAAACGTAATTATATACATTTAAAAATAATTCTACTTAACAACAAATCAAATATATAAGTAACTTTAAATGTAAATACATAAATAATTTTAAATGTATGATTATGATATAAACCAAACATATACTTTTAGATATTTAATATAATTATGATTATCATTATTTCAGAATCAAAATAATAATTGTACTCTCTCTTTCTCTTCTCCTCTTCACTTTCTTTTTTACAAACATAATAATTATTATTTATGCTGAACTATATTTTCTAAATACTACATTTATAGTAAAAGATATTGCACATACTTTTCTTAAATATGTATTTCAAATAAAAATTAAAAATATTGATTTGAGAGAGAGTGAGTAAGATATATAAATAATAATACGTATAATAATATTATTACGCATATATGACTTATTATCACAAACTTACACAAGGGATATTCACGAAATATTACATCTACTTTCGAAAAATGTATATATTTCTGAGAAATGTTAACCGAGACAAGTTTAACAATTATATAACATTAACGCCTTAAATGAAATGTACAAAAAATCGGGGATCGAATTTTAGACGAAATATAGGTCTATGAAAAATATATTGAAATGTACGTATTACGAGTTTATTGTTGAATGTCTAGTTTCTGTTTTGATTAAAAATTTTGTAATACGTGTTTTTGATATTATAGCATGCACTTGTATTTTTATTAATTCAGTGCGGACTATCTCGGAAGGGACTCCCAGTACCCACCGAATTAATAAAAATATATACTTTGCACTTGTATTTTTATTAATCCAGTGCGGACTATCCCGGAAGGGACTCCCAGCACCCACCGAATTAATAAAAATATATACTTTGCACTTGTATTTTTATTAATCCAGTGCGGACTATCTCAGAAGGGACTCCCAGCACCCACCGAATTAATAAAAATATATACTTTGCACTTGTATTTTTATTAATCCAGTGCGGACTATCCCAAAAGGGACTCCCAGCACCCACCGAGTTAATAAAAATACATACTATCCACTTGTATTTTTATTAATCCAGTGCGGACTATCCCGGAAGGGACTCCCAGCATCCACCGAGTTAATAAAAATGCATATTATGCACTTGTATTTTTATCAATCCAGTGCGGACTACCCCAGAAGGGACTCTCAGCACTCACCGAATTAATAAAAATACAAGTATATAATATAACGCAGAAATATTTGAAACGGCAAATTTGGGACTGCGATGTATACATTATGTATGTATATCGAGCTTGTCTCGGATAACACTTCTCAAAAATATATACATCTTTTGAAAGTAGACGTAAGTAGACTGCGAGTATTCCTTAGTTTTTTTTTTTTTTGATACGATTATTATTTACTTTAGATACTATGTTTTGTACCACATACAAATATTGCACCTACACATCTTATGTCACATATCTTATGTGTATGTATCTTAAATATATGTAATTATTATTTATTCTTTCTGTAATTATTAATTATAGTAAATTCAATTTGTACTGTGTTTTGTATTATAAGTTTATATTAAGAATGTAATGTTTTTTAAACGAATGTACGTTTGGAACGTATTTAGAAGTAACATAATATATTGCAGTCAAACTTATAAAATACTTATGAAATACTACTACATATTTTATTCTCTTTATATTTATATTATAAATACTAATAGTACGACTTTATAAAAAAAATATTTATGCTTTATCAAATGTCAAATTACGTTTTTGATTATGTAACCACGTTTTAATTGTAGCCACATTTCATTTTTTTAATATACGGGGATGCTTTTTAATGTGGTCCCCAATTTGATTAAATGTAGGTAATTTTGCGTCGCTCTTTTTTAAATAATACCCAAAGGCATCAAGAACAATTCGTTTTTCATCATTGCTCCATCGTGTACGATTAGTAGGAATCACTGGAAATATAAGACACAAAAATTCTTAAATATTTATGCAATTTTTAAATAATTTATGACAAATTTTAATTGCATATATGTATTAATATTTTAAATAACAATTTATAAAAGATTGCTTTGTAAATTTTGTTTAATTCGCGCGCTATCTTTAGGAATGATTAACTTTTTACTATTTTTTACTATACTATACAATCTTCTAATTTTAGTTTTCGAGATCATTGTTTATTTCTTTGTGTGTGCATGCGTGTTTGTGTGTGTTTGTGTGTGTTTGTGTGCGTGCGTGCGTGCGTGCGTGCGTGCGTGCGTGCGTGCGTGCGTGCGTGCGTGCGTGTGTGTGATTATAATACATATATGTGGTGTGACGTTGCCGTCTCGCGCGCGTCCGCCGAATCCCTCTCCGATCGCAAAGCGCGGGCTAAAGGGCCGCGCCAGTCGAAACATAGCGAGAACCGTACCGTTGTCTCCAGAGAGGCGTTTGTAATCGAGATTTTGTTCCGTATATTAATTTCGTTTATTATTTTCTTTTCGTATGAATAATTGATTTGAGAGCCTCATCGGAAGAACGAGCGGAAAGTCGCTGAAGCGTCACGGAAAATACGATCGCCAATCAAGGACGACCTTCGAGGGGCAAGGAGCCAGCAATTCGGAAATCCAAAACATCTAGCGGCCAAACTAGCTACGTCACGACGGGATCAGGACCCGCACACGTGATGCGCGACGCATGGGGCAGCGAGAGGATCCTCGCGCAAGGACTCAGGCCCGTGTGGATTCGGTCCCCGTGGAGGGACTGCAATAACGCTCCCGATGGCTTGGCACGGCCTCAGGAAAAGACCACCACGAGGGTTGGCGATACTTCCGGCCAAGCCGTTCGCCCTAGACTTCGCGACGGCCCCGCGGAAAGGGCCTCAGCGAATTATTGTTTGAAATACCGGGAGCGCGCGCACTCCCGATACGACTGTGAGCGCGCCGCTCGTCGACCACAGCACGTGATAACGCGTGATTGGCCGCGATAATACGCACCCCGTGTGCGCAGCCCCGGCTGGTCCACCGGTATCGATTCTGGATCGCGACGATTCGGGATCAGACTGGCGTGAGCTCGCGTGCGAGATAGCGGCGTTTTGATAGAAGCGATCTTTGGAAGACGAGAGCAAGCGATCACGAGATGTAAGCGAGCGGAGAGGATCCCGGCGAGCGGAAACAAAGAGGATCGGGTCCGAGAGGACGCCGTCTACCCAGGAGCCATCCCCGGAGAGAGTATAGAGCCAGTGAGGTTATCCTCCGCCAATAAAGCCACGCGCGATCGCGCCCGGAAATCGTTTCGTTCTGTCGTCGTTGCCGTGAATTCGTACTTTGGTGTACGGGCTAAGCCCGATTCTTTAGTGTAGATTTTCGCGTCACGGCCACGTCGTCAAGCGATTCGAGCCCCGGAGCCTCGAGAGTATCGGTTTCCGCGGATTAAGACATTACCTCGCGTTTTCATAACCGTGTGTCGTCTCTCTGGAGATTCGGATTCCGTATATTGTATTTGCGTTGGTTCTCGCACGTTTAGCCTTTAAGTCTCGTTCGTGTCGTGTGTCGGTCGTTTGAGTGTGAGTGTGAGTCGCGTCAATTCGTTGTATTGCGTTTGTATGTCGTTTGCGAATCTTCGCGTTTAGAATTCGCGTGCAAGTTCGGTCCGTCTTTCTTTCGCGATTATATCGCGAATTGAGGGAGTGGGAATCGCGTAAATTCGAGGTGTGATGTCTGTTGTATAGATTCGCGTTTCGATATTGTGAGCACATTTTGTAAGCGTTTTGTCGTAGCCCGACCAATTTCCTAATATATTAAAAGATAAAACAATAAAGTAAAACAAAAAATTAAGAAAGAGCTGAATAAAGCAAAGCATTAAAATATTAGAAAAGAGATCAAGGAAAAATAATTAAGAAAGAGTAAAGTAATAAAAGATTATTAATAAAATGAAAGTAAGATACGTGACTAAAGAGAAGGAAGTCACGGTTAAGTTCTCGGAAGCTGAGTAGCAGCTGACGAGACAGCTGACGAGCGGAGCACGAGACATGCTCCGGTCAGGGACACCACACTCCTCCCTAATCAACGACCTAATTAATTAATATATATTGAGCGCGAGATGCACCGACGCTAGCTCAGTAACATAGCTCAGTAACATAGCTTATTAACATCGCTCGCTATTCGCTCGCTCATATCAACAGTATCGATATACCGTACGTATCGCGCCCGACTATTATAATCGCGACTAAGTGAAAGTGTACAAGAATCTGTGAAATATATCAATTTATACCTAAGCGAGTGAAGCGAGGGGGGGATTTAAGGCGGGAGGAGGCACGAACCAAGCATCCACCTCTTCTGTGGCAGCGGCACTGTCGTATCTGTGTAGGGCGTTTACACACTTCCTCAGCCCGACAAATAATTGTTAGAAAACAACATTTGCGGGTCTGAAAAAATATGCGAGGTACAAGTGGCTGAATCGGGAATCGAACCCGAGTCTTTCGCTTTCCGGGCAACTGCTCTTACCACTGAGCTATTCAGACCTCACACCTTACGCCACTTTAACACAGTACATACGACTCCAGAGCGATGTTGGAATGTCGCTCCATGGATGCAGTGCCGACTGCCACGGAGAGACGAAATCCCCAGCACGTCTCCAGAGCGGTCCAAATCATAATGATTGAAAATTGGCGCCCGTAGCCGCTCAGCGATGAGTCTTGACTCGTCACCAGTATGAATGGAAGCCTCCTCGAGTAGTCGTCCATCCTAAACCACTACGCCTAAGCAGCCCCCTCTTCTGCTCCCAATTAGTAATACGATCTTCCACCGTCACCACGTGGTGGATCTAGTGGACAGATTACCAGCACTTACGCTGGCACAGATGTACACCGCAGAGTGAAGCGAGGGGGGGATTTAAGGCGGGAGGAGGCACGAACCAAGCAACCGGGAGTGTCTTATTTCGAGCGTGGATCCTAATCCTTTGGGCGTATAAATCCCTAAAGACCTCTTCCTTAGAGGCGCAACAGTTTTCTCGCGATTCTCGCCGGAATAGCGAGAGAGTGTGTGTGTGTGCGAAGCGTTCACTACTGCGTGTTACGTTTGTTCGGACTTAAAGCATGTCCGCGTTGCGTTAATTGCTTGTTAATTCTAAGTTGCGTGTTAGTTTTTAAGTCACTAATAGCGGGCGATACGGTCGCCTTTGGAGATTGGATACCGAGAATCGGATTGGTTCTTACCCGAATTATATTCGGTAACTCATTATTTGTCAACTCCGCGTTGCGAGGCGTAGTTAACGCCGAGAGACGGTACTGGCCGATTTATCGGGCCGATTTCGGCGTACATTCCGGGGTTTCGCGCCCCGCGTCTAACATCCAGTCTCGCAGCCGCGTTTCTTTTATCGCAGCCGAATATCCACGCGGTATTTATTATTGCTCTTTTCAAGGAGTTTCGGCTCCCGCTATTATAATAAATCTGTTATTTCTTTGTTTAATTATCGAGCCTATTATTTTCAGTGGTGTCTGTCGCTCCTTATTGTATTTGTCGCCACTTGCACAAATTATCGCGCTAGATCAACACTCGCCCTGCCCCTCTACCATTAGGCGAGCTAGTCAGCCCGTGGCGAATTCCGGCTATTGCTTTCGCGTCTATTTCGCGCTTATTTAGTGTGTATCGCGAATTGATACGTGAAAGATCGTATCTGGCGCCCAAGTTCGATTTTCATGATTATCTCTCGGATCTCGTCACGGTACGCGCAGAACTCCTAACATCCCGTTCCCACTCGGCGCGTGGATCTTTTTCTCCGTTTTGTTTTTGACAACGACTATTCCGCCTCTCCCGTTCGGCGAATTAGCTCCGGTTTGTCGGCGCAACGTACGTACGCGCGACGGAGAGATCGATACGGCGGACGCGTCTAACGTTCGGCTGCGAGACGGAAGTAAAAGCCGTCGCAAAAATTTGGCACCCAACGTGGAGCCACGTTGAATATTTCAGAGGAGCGCAAGAGACGCTTGGCTTTGGGAAATTTCGGTTTATATTAGGCTTCGCGAGAAACGGTCGGGAAGAAAATTTCTTTTTCTCTGCGTATTAGAGATCCGCGATTAAACCAACGTCGCTAAGAA
Source organism: Formica aquilonia x Formica polyctena (assembly GCA_907163055.1). Classification (NCBI taxonomy): domain Eukaryota; kingdom Metazoa; phylum Arthropoda; class Insecta; order Hymenoptera; family Formicidae; genus Formica; species Formica aquilonia x Formica polyctena. The sequence continues at coordinate 65,467 of CAJQTV010000404.1, read as the reverse complement.
ATCCTCGATTGTGAAAGATATTTTATCGGTATGTTCGGTCTTCGAAGGTAACGTAAAGTATTTATTGGGAAAAGATTTTTAAATAGCGTCGCGATTATAAATTCGAAATTAACCGTTGTGAGAGGTTCGAAAACAAGGCTCTCATATTTTCGTGTAATATTATTGTCTCTTTGTTCGAGATATCGTTTTTGCTCTTTTGGTATTCGCTGTGTTATTTTCGTCGTGTAACGGTCGCGTGTGTTTACGTTTCGAATAGGAAAGTCGAGAAGGCCGTATGAGTCGTGTAGATCCCGAGGACGAGTGGGTCTTCGTATTAAATCACGAACAGCTTATCGACGAATTAAATCGGCGTAGACTTCCAATCGAAGGAAGTTACTCAATTTTAACAGCTCCACCGACCCCCGAAAAATTCTTATTCCCTGATTTAGCTTATCGATCGCCGCGCAATGCTAATCGTCACGTAAATAGGCACGATACCCTTGCCGCGCTGAATACCTCCGCTAGCTCCACGGATTCGGGGGCCGAATCGCGAAAGGAAAGGCGACGAAGGGACCGCGCCGCGAACACTTCGACCTCGGAAACGGGATTTACGGCCTCGAGTCCGTCATCTACAAAATCCGCGCCGACGGAAACACGACCGTCGCGAGTCTCAACAGCAAAATGCTGGAATTGTGATGGCATCGGTCATCTCTCGCGAGATTGTGAGGCCGCGCCGCGAAGACATTGTTATCGTTGCGGTCGCGCCGAAGTAACATTACGCACGTGCCCCGACTGTACGAAAAACGGGTAGAGGAGTCGATTCGCGGGGGAAACCCGACTCCAATTTTAAACAAAGCCCCTATTCGTGTCCTTTCAAATAATTGTGAATTTTCGTATAGTGCGTTTGTTTGTCGTGATGAATCGTCGTTATTGTTTTTACGTGTCGGAATATTAGGGAAGGAAGTCCACGCGTTATTGGATTCAGGATCGAGTCGTACGTTTCTCGGACCATCAACGGTCGAATTAGTGAAAGAATTAGAGTTGCGATTTAGAAGTTCGGACGGCAAACGCATAAAACGGCTACGGGTCAAACCACACGAATAAAGGGAGAGATTGAAATTCCCATTATGCTCCGTCATCGAGTTATATCACTAAAAGTTTATGACTTACCAACATTGGCGTTACCGTGTATAGTCGGAATAGATTTTCTGTCGGTATTTGGAATTGGTGTAAATTTCGGGACAAAAACGTGGTACTTTTCGGAAAACCCGACTACAGAATACAAGTTCGATGCGGGACGGAGGGATCCGTAGCTCCGCGTAAACGCCTCGGAGAGCAAGAGCGCGCCGACGAGAAGAGCCGCCGTGAAGATGGAGGGAATCTTGTTGGGGGCGAATCGGCCGCCTACGATTAATAACCGAACACATTCGACAAAAATCGCGAATAAGCGCGGACGACCGCGAACTCGTAACTCGCGCAGAAATTCGCCTATCTGTTGCGGATTAGTGAATTAGAAATATCGGCTACGGAAGAGCGTCGGTTGAAAAATTTTCTCGTATCGGAAATTGTGGAAAATCCGAACAAGCCCGGCGTGACAAATTTAACGCAACACCGGATAGATGTCGGAAATCACGCGCCTATTAAACAGCGTTATTACCCGGTGTCGCCGAAAATCCAGAAAGCAATTTACGCGGAAGTAGACAAAATGTTGGAAGCGGGAATTATCGAGCCATCGAAAAGCGAATGATCTAGCCCGGTCGTGATGGTTAAGAAATCGAATGGCACGTAACGTTTTTGTCTCGATTTTCGTAAATTGAATAGTGTGTCGGAGAAGGACGCGTATCCACTACTTTACATGAACGCAATTTTCGATAAGTTGCGTGCCGCCCGATATATTCGACGATCGATCTTAGTCAAGCCTACTTCCAAGTTCCGTTAGAACATAATAGTCGCGAGCTAACCGCGTTTACGGTACCGGGTAAAGGTTTGTTTCATTTTACGAGAATGCCTTTTGGTCTCACTGGAGCACCGGCAACTTTTCAACCTTTGCTTGACCGCCTGATAGGACCCAAAATGGAACCGCATGCCTTTGCTTATTTAGACGATATTGTTATCGTGACTCGGACGTTTGAAGAACATCTCGTTTGGTTGAAGCGCGTGTTAGATAGAATAAAAGAAGCCGGTCTAACGATTAATCCGGAGAAGATTAAGTTTTGTCGCTGTCAGGTTAAATATCTCGGATTCTTAGTGGAACAGGAGAGGTTGAAGGTCGATCCCGATAAAACCGAGCCAATTGTCGAGTAACCGCCGCCGAAAAATATTAAGCAACTATGACGTTTTATAGGAATGGCGTTGTGGTATAGAAGATTCATACCGCAATGCGCCACGAAATTAGAACCGCTAACGCGTCTCCTCCGGAAGAACTACTCTTGGGAGTGGAGGGATGACCAAAAATTGGCATTTGAAGCGGTAAAATTGTGCACCATCTCACCACCTACGTTATCGTGTCCAAAATTCGAATTACCGTTCGTCCTTCAAACAGACGCGAGTTCGGTCGGTTTAGGCGCCGTCTTAACTCAAGAATCGGAAGGCGTTGAACACATGATTGCATTTGCAAGCCGCGCGTTATCAGAGGCGGAAAAGAGATATACCACGACCGAACAGGAATGCCTATCGGTCGTGTGGGCGATTAGAAAATGTAGACCTTATTTAGAAGGTTACCATTTTAGAGTCATCACCGAACTTAGCTGCTTGAGATGGTTGCATAATTTAAAAAATCCGACGGGTCGGTTAGTGAGATGAGGTCTCGAGTTATTAGAATACGATTACGTAATCGAATACCGCAAAGGAGCGCTACATCATGTTCCCGATGCGTTATCGCGAATTTATGAGTCCGCCGAGGAATTGTGTGCCGTCGCAATTACGGGCGACGAATGATACGATACATGCGTGCGAAATGTCGAAACTGAGCCACGAAAATATCCGGGATGGAAAATCGAAAATGATCACCTATATTTTCGGAAACCGAACGCCGTTGTTTCGCAAGTGGTTGATGATTTGGAACAATGGAAGCTCGTGCTTCCGAAATATTCGCGTCTCGAAATTATTAGGGCAAACCACGATACACCGCAGGCAGGTCACTTGGGCACCGAGAAAACATACCAGCGCGTCGCGAAGCAACATTATTGGCCGCGTATATTTAAGGAAGTCGCGAATTATACCCGTCGTTGCGATACTTGTCAACGAACTAAGGTTGAGCAGAACGTTCCCGCTGGGTTAATAGGGCGGAGAAAGGTTGACACGCCGTGGACGGTAGTCGCGGCAGATATTATGGGTCCGTTTCCCGCTTCTAGGAGCGGCTACGCGTATCTGCTCGCGTTACAAGACTTATTTACTAAATTGGTCGAGTGTTGCCCGCTGCGAAAAGCTAACGGTAAAAAGATCCGGGAGGCTATCGACGACTTGATTATTAACTGATGGGGAACACCGCGAACCTTGTTGACCGATAACGGAACGGAATTTATTAACCGAGAATTAAAAGCTTTGGCGGAAGAGCATGGTATCGCGCACGTAACAGTACCGCCGTATCATCCTCAAGCGAATCCTGTAGAGCGAGTGAACCGTGTGCTAAAAACGATGATTATGGCGTTTCTCGAGCAAGATCATCGAGATTGGAATTCACATTTGTCGGAATTTCGATTCGCGTACAACATTGCGTGTCATACGTCCTTACAGGCTACGCCTGCCTTTTTAAATTTTGGTAGAGAACCGCCGTCAGTAAGCTCCAGGCGAGAGGGGCCGGAGCCCGAAATCGAGGTTGAGGAAGCCGCGACCGCGAAATGGAAAGAGCGAATAGAGCGAATCCAAGCGTTGCGAGACTGGGTGGTAGAAAATTTGGAGGCAGCTCATCAGAGACAATCGCGATATTATAATTTGCGTAGACGCGATCGGCGTTTTGTCGTCGGCAATCAGGTACTGAAACGACAGCATGTATTGTCATCCGCAACGCATGCCACCTGAGCGAAACTGGCCGCAAAGTTTCGCTTAAGATCGCGAAGGTCTTGTCGCCTGTCGTATACGAGATTGCGGACCAGGAGGATAGAGTAATCGGAAAAATTTATGTTAAGAACTTGAAACCTTATATTGTCTCCTCTACTCCGTAGGTTGTGTATTGAGTGTTAGCGCTACCGTCAGAGAGAGATGAGCGACCGCGAGTTTCTCCGCGAATGCGCGGAGTGTCTCGAAGCCGCGGCGGACCGGAACCCGCGTTTCTGGGCCTCCGGGAAGAATTGAGACGAGCACGCTTAGCCCGCGGAGCCCGGGAACACCGGGCTATGCAGACCACATCAGAGGGGATAGAGGCGGCCACACAGACCGACCTCGCGACTGCCGCTCTCGCAATCCCGGCCAACGCGCGGAGAGAGAGTTCGTCTAACCGCACGAGGCGTCGCCGAGGAATACCGGAGGAATTCCGATGCATGGCATATCTAGTTCCGCCAACCGGATGTTGGAACTGCGGGGGGCCTCATCGTTATAGCGTGTGCGCCGCCCCGCGCCGGCAGTTCTGCTACCGGTGCGGCAACGCCGAGCGGATCATAAAGGCATGCCCGGACTGTCGAGACGCCTGGCAAGCCGAGGGTCCATACCGGCCGGGACGCCGCCTTCCGAGCCCCAACGGCGACCGCCGCGCGGGATCACAACCGCCACCATCACACGGACGAGCCCGCTCTCATCACTAGACCCTCCTCCGACCGGGCCTGTAAAGGGACCTTCCGCGGTGGTTTTTGTTATGTGTATGAAGTTGGCATATCAATTGTCAGCATATAAAAAAAAAAGTAAAGTTCTCTTTGCATACAGCCGAGTTCTATAGTTCCTGATAAATTTTAACAATAGTTCTGGTCATTTAACATAAATAACGGAAGTTGAGAAATAATATGCTTGTAACGCGGTCACCTCGCTCGACGCTCGGATCTGCGCATCGGTGTCCGGGTTCGAGAGGAGGGGAGATTCAAGCTTGCGTAGACACAGTATAGGTAGAAAAGATTGTTTATTGAAAGCGAAATATATACAGAGAAGCGTGCAGGGCCGTGCGGTGTTAGGCGTGCGCTTGGCGGCAAACGGGCGCTAGGACGCGAGCGCAGCGGGAAGTGCAAGCGCGAAGCAGTCAGCGTGAAGCGGCGTGCAGCGCGAAGCGGATTCGACTTAATATGACTTTATTTACATGTTAGCTTAGTATCTATGGTGACGTTATTTACACGCGGGTTAATCGCGACGCGGTTATCCCGGTCGGGCTTATTCATAGCGGTTTATAATTATGGCGCGATTCGCAGGCGCGGACTTATAATTAACCGGACTTATTACTAGCAGGCTTATAATTACGGCGCGGTTCGCAAGCGCGGACTTACAATTAACCGGACTTATTACTAGCAGGCTTATAATTACGGCGCGGTATCTACATGTACTTATGACTATGGTTAGGCTAGGCGGCTGGGTATTGCCGGCAGGCCCGAGTGTCACGTCGAGCTCCGCCTGCAACGGAAACCGGAGAAACCCGGCGGGGCTGAGAAAACCTCAGCCCGGGCTGGTACGAGGAACCGGAGAAACCCGGTAGGGCCAAGAGAAACCTTGGCCCGTAAGGTAGCAAGAGCCAGAGAAACCCGGCAGAGCTAAGAAAAGCCTTAGCCCCAAGAGGTAGCTGGTTAGGTCGGTGTCGGGAGTCGGATCGCAGGATGGGATCTGGTCCAGATGTCTCGGCCGATCGGGCTTATATACCCGGCCGGCGCCCCCACAATACGTTGTCGGTCTGCTGGTGGGAGTCGGTTCTTCGTGGGGCAAGCGAGATAGCACGAGCGGCGTACGTGCGAGCGAGATATCACGAGCGGTGTACGTCCGAGCGAGATAGCACGAGCAGCGTACGTGTGAGCGAGATAGCACGAGCGGTGTACGTCCGAGCGAGATAGAACGAGCGGCGTACGTGCGAGCGAGATAGCACGAGCGGCGTGTGTGCGAGCGCGATAGCGTGCGTAGCGTACGTGCAAGTAGGATAGGTATAGCGGGATGAGCAAGCGAGGCATGCGTGGTTATATCTGTCTATATTTGCAACGTATTTACATTATTTACATTATTTACAGTGACGACTCTGTCGTTACATGCTAACTTCCAGCGAAGTCAGTATATCATATCATTTTTTCGAAATTTACTCCATTGAATTTTATAGTTTTCGACGAGTTCTATAGTTCTATAACATAGTTCCGACCATAGGCTACCTCTAAAATTTTTTAAAGAATTATTTTACCCGAAAAACTCGTATTTTCGAGTATAGAAGTGATATGCTGGCCGTATTTCGAGAGTTCTGATTATTATAAAATAGTTCTCGTGTAGTTTTGGGCATGTACATTGCTTTTCCAAAGAGTTCTGATGAAGGAAATAATTAGAAAAGTTTTTAAACAATTATTTTACCCGAAAAACTCGTATTTTCGAGTCTACAGGTGATATGCTGGCCGTATTTCGAGAGTTCTGATTATTATAAAATAGTTCTCGTGTAGTTTTGGGCATGTACATTGCTTTTTCAAAGAGTTCTGATGAAGGAAACAATTAGAAAATTTTTTAAACAATTATTTTACCCGTAAAACTCGTATTTTCGAGCCTACAGGTGATATGCTGGCCGTATTTCGAGAGTTCTGATTATTATAAAATAGTTCTCGTGTAGTTTTGGGCATGTACATTGCTTTTCCAAAGAGTTCTGGCGGTGAAAATAATTAGACATTTTTTTAAACAATTATTTTACCCGAAAAACTCGTATTTTCGAGAGTAGATGTGATATGCTGGCCCTATTTCGATAGTTCTGTTTATTATCAAACAGTTCTCGTGTGGTTCTGAGCGTGTACCTTGTTTTTCCAAAGAGTTCTGGCGGTGAAAATAATTAGACATTTTTTTAAACAATTATTTTACCCGAAAAACTCGTATTTTCGACTATAGAGGTGATATGCTGGCTGTATTTCGAGAGTTCTGATTATTATAAAATAGTTCTCGTCTAGTTCTGGGTATGTACATTGCTTTTCCAAAGAGTTCTGAAAGAAATAATTAGAAAATTTTTTAAACAATTATTTTACCCGAAAAACTCGTATTTTCGAGAGTAAATGTGATATGCTGGCCCTATTTTGATAGTTCTGTTTATTATCAAACAGTTTTCGTGTAATTCTGAGCATGTACTTTACCTTTCCAAAGAGTTCTGGCGGTAAAAATAATTAGACAATTTTTTAAACAATTATTTTTAGAAAAGTATTTTTATGTGGAAAAAGAGGTCAAGATATTATCAATATATGATATTGTACATAGGATTTGGACTACTATTTTTAATATAAAAGTTTCCCCCACTCTCTGTCGAATCCAGAACCACGAACGCGGACGTGGTGGGGAAGCAGTTCCTTTTTTTATATCTTTTTTATATTTTTAAAACTTTTTTTATTTTTTTTAAATCTTTAAAACTATATATTTTTTTATATTTTTAGGATTTTTTAATTTTATGCTTTTTTTAATTTCTAATTTTTAAATTTATGTAATTAAAGTTTTCACGAATTTTTGTTTACTTTAATTTATTGAAACTTTTTAAAATTCTATTCGAAACTCGACCATTCGAAAACTCGATAAGAATTTTGGCCTGACAGAAATTGGTGTACTGTTTTCGTATAAATCGATGAGTGTTTAGTTAGTATGCATATCGCTACATATCGCGTACATAATAATATGAGGCGTTATCTTTGTTGTAGGATTCACTGACTTATGAGTTAGTAACAGGTCGTCATAGCAATACCAGTATATCCCTGGACCCTACTCCGCTGCAGCCATTGGCCTTCTCCCAGTTCCGATGGGGAAGCGAGGGGCTCTAAGTCCTCCCGCTCCACATGGCCTCATCTGACACCGCACGGCGGCGTCGGGATTGGAGGATGCACGCTAGCCCGACCCCCGGGCCGACGCCTTCTGGGCAAGGCAGCGACTCCTTGTCCCCTGTTTGGGGAGATCTCCGTGTCTGGGGGTGGTTGTTCCCCCCTACGGATCCTCTCCTCCGCCTCCTTCTGGGACATAACTGTTCCACAGAAGGAGGCGAAAGCCCTCTATGCCTCCTCCCTTCCAACAATGGCCGCCACAATTGCTGGTAGGGATAAATCCTCACCGACTATTTGGACCAGGACTCGGCGCTGATCTATCCACGCTGGACAATGCTCAAGCGTGTGTTGCGCCGAGTCCCAATTCCCCCCACAATGATGGCACCGAGCGGTGCACTCCCTCCCAATGCGACACAAGTAGTCCCCGAAACAACTATGTCCGGATAGTACTTGCGTCGCATGGAAAGTAACTCGCCCCCTCTGCCCCTCCAGCCAATCTGCCAGAATGGGTCCGATCGCCCCGACGACCCTCTGCCCCGCCAGCTCCTTTCTACGGAAGCATTGCTGCCACTTGGCAATGAAAGCTTGCCGGGCCTGATGCCTCAAGGTTATTCTGATCCTGTCAGTAATAATGGATCCCCCATCTCTCAGGGCTCTTGTACGTCGATAAACTTCTGCGTACATCTGCGCCAAGAGTTCAAATGGAGGGATCCCTGACAGGATCAGCGCCGCCTCATAGGCCACGGTACGGTAAGTTCGCGACACACCAATAGCCACTCGTTTTTGCACCTGGCGCATAAGCTGTTGGGTGCGCCTGGTGGCCATTGCCCTATCAACCCACACCGGGGCCCCATATAGGGCCACGGCATGGACCGTGGCCGCATAGAGGCGGCGAACTCCTCCTCCTGGTCCTCCAATATTGGGGAGTAGCCGGCGCAGCGAGGCAGCCACCCCGTTCACCCTCGGTGCCAGGAGGGCAAAATGCTCCCTGAAGCTCCAGGCTCCATCTATGTATAGACCCAAATACTTAATCCGGGTCCCTACGCGGATGCGAACACCCTCTACCATAATACTAGCCTTCGGTGGCGCCCCTTGCGAGGCCATCATGTAAAAAGACAGCTTCGGTTTTCAGGGACGCCACCCGGAGGCCCATCTCCCGTATTTTGCGGACTACGCAGACGGTGACTATGTTAGCATTTGCCACCGCCTCCTCCCAGTTGCTACCTCCAGCAACAACGAGCGTGTCATCCGCGTAGCACACCACATTGCTGCCGGAGGGCAAAGCCACCCTCAGAACCGCGTCGAATGCGAGATTCCACAGGCACGGGCCCAAAACCGAGTCCTGTGGAACCCCGCACGACATCGCCCTTTCCCGATTATTAGCCTCCCTGTCGGAGAAGACCAGCCTCCTGCCCCGGAAATAATCCCCGATCATAGCGACCAGATAGGGAGGGACACGATGGTAATGAAGCGCCCTTCCTATATACTCCCACGGCAAGGAGTTAAAGGCATTGGCGATGTCAAGCGACACCGCCAAAGATACTCCGCCTTCCGCCGCAATGGATTCCGACAGGGAACGAACGCGCAGGATAGCATCGATCGTAGAACTTCCCTGCCGGAACCCATACTGCCCGTCGTAAAGATCAGGACCCTCCCGAGCCAGGTGTCGGGTAAGGCTACCCACCACGATACTCTCCAGCATTTTACCGGCCTCATCCAACAAACAAATTGGCCGGTAAGCCGCAGGAGAGTCCACTGGCTTTCTTTCCTTAGAAAGGAGGACGATCTTAGCCTCCTTCCATCTAGAGGGGAAGCAGCCACTCTTCATGCAGTCGTTAAAGATCTGCACCAGGAGTTCCCCTATACCCTCCATGGCCAGGGCCATAACTTTGCCCGGGAGCCCGTCAGGTCCCGGGGCCTTAGGGCCCAGCCTCCTAACATTCTCCCTCATTTCCTCCGGAGTGACCTCCAGCTCCTCGCTCCAAGTCATGGGACCATTGGCTGGGATGGGGTCCCTTGTATTATCCCTGCTTGGGAACAGGGTATCTGTTATAGCCCGAAAAGGCTATACACGAATTACTAGATATATATTATTTTAGAGATATATTATTTTATACGGTAAGGCATTGCTCAACGTTTAACGCGAATACAGATCACGTTACGAACGTTGACCGAGCGAAGCGCTGACAACGCGAAGCCCGAGCGACCGCGCAACCACTTCTTTGCGAAAACGCCGAAATCAGGGCAAGCGGAATAAGAGCGTTGCGAAAATGCAAGGTAGAAGTCCTACTTAAAAGCGAAATAAAAAGGAATAAGGAAATTGCGAAAATGCAAGCAAAGAAGTCCTACTTAGAACTCCTTAGCTTGTATCCGGATCTTGCCGCAAAAATCGAGCGACACGACACATGGTCTTGTCGCTAAACGATCCCCTCCCGGGAAACCAAGGGGAGATAATAAAAAGACCCATCGCTAACGAGCGGCGGGCAGTCTTTATCATTAATTAACATTACGCGGGCAGTCAATAACGCTAATTACGGGAAACTATTAAATTAAAGCCACGCAGTCGGCAGAAAGAAATACGAAAGATCGAGAAGTAAGTCTCGCGACCGAAACTCGACTCCAGACACGCGCACGCCAAGATCAAGCGACGCGGTAGCGTCGCGACGCCAAGTATATATAAAAATTCGTTCCAGCTTGTCAACGGTTTGCCTATGTACAGGGGCCGCGACGCTACCAAGTAGCTTATCCGGAGTTTTACGTCTAATAAACTTTCGATTAAAATTCCTCAGGAACCAAGCCGTTAATCAAAAATCTAACGGCACTTTTCTCATACAATGTGGATGCAAGCTTTCGATTGCGACCAGTTTGAATAAGATTGGTGCAGTCAATCCTGAGGAATGATAATCGTATACCAGAAATGTGACATTTTTCGTTCTTCATCATTATCATCATAAGTTTCAGACTCTCACGTACGCATGCTCGTACGCACACACGCAAAGCGATTTTGTCCCTCAAGGCGCGTTTGCAGCGCTCATGCAGGATTATTCGCTTGAGTGTGCAAATACGCCTTGAGAGACAATGTGTATGTGCGTGCATTCGTATATAATACGTACCAAGCGACCCGGTAGTCGCGGTACGCGGTAGCATCGCGACGTCAAGATATAATAAGGTTAAGGTTATATAGCAAGAAATCGCGACGTCAAGATATAATAAGGTTAAGGTTATATAGCAAGAAAATATATTTGGTTCTATCGAGTAAATAGATTGAAATTTTGTATATATATCTGCTTATACATGTTTGTTTATTTATTGTTTTATATTTTATAAGTATATTTCTTGATTATAGCTGAATATTATCTAAATTATAGCGCTTATTTGCAGGATAAAGCGAAATCAATCGAGAAGACCGGTATACTTTTATAGCTGGGATTTCTTCAGCTGGAATTGCATACGGTCTTATACCGTATGCAATCCTAGCTGAAGAGCTTTGCTAAACAGCGTAACATATTGGATTATAGAGATTTGGCAGTAACAGACAGTAAGTACAATTAATTAGCACATATAAAATATTGAGTAGCACATATAAAACCAGATATGTAAACTAAATTAAATATTACAATTCTGTTCTTTTGTTTGCATACAGATAGAGGGAAGCGAGAAATACAAAGATGGAAATGTACAATTGGTTAGTAGTAAAGAAGTAAAGGAGAGCCTGTCCATTTCTAACGAGAAGAAAACAGCGAAAGATTTGAAGAACAGTTCGTCGAAGAAAATGAAAATGATTATCAAACTGCAACGCTGAATTGAGAGGTAGCCTCAAAGTACAAGTACATTACTACAAAGATGGAAATGTACAATTGGTGAGTAGCTGCATTTAGTATTATCAGTAAGTAGATTGAAAATAATCAGATATGTAAATCAGATATGTAAACTAAATTAAATATTACAATTCTGTTCTTTTCTTTGCATACAGATACAGGGAAGCGAGAAATACAAAGATGGAAATATATAATTGATCAGTAGCAAAGAGATAAAGGAGAGCCTGTCCATCTCTAACGAGAAGCAAACAACAAAAGATTTCAAGAACAGTTTGTTGAAGAAAATGATTATCAAACTGCAAAAATGAACCAAATACTTAAAAAATACTTAAATGTAATAAACATAAAGCATATGTATGCTGCATTTCCATATTCACTGTCAGTACTGAAAATCTATAGTGTATGTAATGTAAATTATAAATTTTCAGTACTGACAATGAATATCAAAACGCAGCCATTATCAATCACAGAACAAATGAACCGAATACTTAAATGTAATGTAAAATTTAACACAAATAAATTTTTTTATATATTTTCAAAAGTAATCAATGTATTGAATAACTTGAAATTTATGAAACATGAATAGCAAAAATAAATTTAAATTATAATTATATAGTTGTGAAATAATGAACAGGAGCTGGAAGAGAGGATGCAGTTTTTCAACTTTAATAAAACTTGTAAATTCCTACAAATTTTATCAAAAATATACTAATGTCAGTGATCTCTCTGATAATGTTCATTTATATTTTAATTTATATATTCCTTGTAAGAATTTATTGCAAATAGAACAAAAATTGGTATACAATATTATATATATTTACTGAGGTTATTTTATTTTATTGGTAATCTTATCCAGATATGAATTGCACAATAAATGATTGCATCAATAAATTTATTAGGATATTTATTTATTTAAGGCACAAGGAAAACTTTACAAAAAGCACAAATGAACAAATGAATCGAATATTTAAAAAAATACTTAAATGTAATAAACATAAAGCATATATAGGCTGCGTTTCGATATTCACTGTCAGTACTGAAAATCTATAATGCACGTAACGTACACTATAGATTTTCAGTACTGACAGTGAATATCGAAACGCAGCCATTATCAATCACAGAACAAATGAATCGAATACTTAAAAAGATACTTAAATGTAATAAACATAAAGCATATGTAGGCTGCGTTTCGATATTCACTGTCAGTACTGAAAATCTATAGTGTACGTAACATAAACTATAGATTTTCAGTACTGACAGCGAATATCGAAACGCAGCCATTATCAATCACAGAACAAATGAATCGAATACTTAAAAAGATACTTAAATGTAATAAACATAAAGCATATGTAGGCTGCGTTTCGATATTCACTGTCAGTACTGAAAATCTATAGTACACGTAATGTAAACTATAGATTTTCAGTACTGACAGTGAATATCGAAACGCAGCCATTATCAATCACAGAACAAATGAATCGAATACTTAAAAAGATATTTAAATGTAATAAACATAAAGCATATGTAGGCTGCGTTTCGATATTCACTGTCAGTACTGAAAATCTATAGTGTACGTAACATAAACTATAAATTTTCAGTACTGACAGTGAATATCGAAACGCAGCAATGAATGTAATGTACTTAAATGTAATGTATATCTTATAACATTCTATATACATTAGACTTTTAAGATGATATTTTTCTCTCTCTCCTCAGTCTTATTTGTCTTTCTCTCTCTCTCTCCTATCCTCTCTCCATTGCACTCTCTCTCCATTGAAATTGTACATCAGATTGTCCCGCTGAAAATAAAAGTATATGAGTAAGATTACAAAATTTCTATTGACGTGCAACATAATTTCCACAAATTGAATTTTCTTACCGTCCTCTTCCTCGTCCCCTTCCTCTGTTACCCCTGGGATAATACGCGTGGGATAGTTGGTACAAGAATCTTACGAAATGTTCTTGCTGCCGTCGAATTCCAGCAGCCCTTCCTCTTGGTCTGCGAGCTGTAAAATACAAACAAAATTAAAATTAATATGTTCTTTTACAAAGTGCAAAGAAAAATATATATCACGTAAGTATATATAGCAAAAGTATATAATTAAATAAAATAACTTAAAATATTACCTTGCCAAGTACTGTCAACACTTGGTTCGTTGGCAGCAATAGGACCAGCAGCAGCAGCAGGACCGGTAGCAATACGACCAGCAGCAGCAGGACCGGCGACGGGATTGGCAGCGATTATGCGGCCGGCGGCGGTGCGATCGGCGGCGGTGCGATCGGCAGCAGGAGCCGCGGCCATGGGGCCGGCGACGATAGGTGCACCGGCCACGTGGCCGGTAGCAACAGATGCACCGGCCACGGGGCCGGCGGCGATAGGTGCACCGGCCACGGGGCCGGTGGCAACAGATGCACCGGCCACGGGGCCGGCGGCGACAGAAGTGGCGACTTGATCCATAGGATTCGCGAGTGCGAATCCGTAACTAGCGGATTCCTTTTCCACCTCCAACGAAAATTTGGACAAGAAGATATTCTCGTCTTCGTCTACTATCTAAAATTTTAAATAAGTATATTATTACAAGAATTATTTTAATTTTAATAAAATATAAAAAATAAAAGATGGTGCTTACATCGACATCAACTTCTTTTACCTCCGCCATGTTCAATTATCGATTGAACCATTGATCGATAATTTATATAGATCCGTAACTTTCATGTACACCGAGAAAGCATTATTTCTCATTGGCTGTTATTAGAGCATTATGGGTGCGTTTCACGCATGATGCGCATGATGCATTATTTATCCTTGTTGTTCAACGAATGTTAAACAAGAATAAAAGATGCATTATGCGCATCATGCGTTAAACGGAACGCACTTTATGTTGCGTCACCATAGTAATGTTTATTCTTCGTTTAGGCCCGTTCTATAATACATTGTATTATGGTCTTACGATTATGTCAATTACGATTACGTAGATTGGTTATAATCGTAATCTGTGTTCATGGCGATCACGGCTGTCACGATTTTATTAATCGATAACGATTGTGATATATATTGTTTCGGGCACAGGATTTTGGACGCGATACCAGTGGTAGATATTTGATATATTTAAATTGACGATACAATAAAGTTAAATATATTTATATGTGAATTGCAATTAATAATTAATAAAATATTTTTATTTACGGGTTATATTGGCTGCTCTCTGGCGCTGGGTTTCAGCTGCCAGAAATAGTTATATATATTAAAAATTCACGGCTGCTATAAGCGCTGTATTAAAAATATTAAATATTCACGGCTGCTATAAGCGCTGTATTAAAAAATCGGCTGCTCTAACAATAAGCGCTGAGTAAAAGAATTGCATTTGCATTAAGTCTGCATTTGCATTAAGTCTTGTTTTGCTTATTGGCAACGATATTTGTTGTAAGAATATTGAAATTAAAGTATTACAAATACTCAATTATTAAATAGATTGTTAAATATCTAACAATTTTTGTTGTTTTAATTATATAAAAAAAATTGTCTGCTTTTAAAGTATTATTAAATAATAATAATAAGTAATAAAAAAAATAATATTCTATTGTATAATTCAATTTGTTATGTCTGTTAATAAAGTAATTGATAATACCCGATCTCTGAATACCTACATGATGCAGATGATAATTGAAGATAAATGGTTAGAAGACATTCATATCGATCATTTTGGATTATTATTAAAATCTTGTTCAGAGTATCAACCACGTGAAACGTGGAGAATACAATGTCCCGATACAATCGAATCTGTTTGTAAGGATCAGAAACATATTCAATTATTACATAGTTGTAGCGATATGATTACTAGTGAAAATGGGCATTGGGTTTGTAGCTATTATGATACAAAAGGTATTTATATTTACGATTCATTGAATTTAAAACGCTTGCATGCTCATCATAAGATATATCTTGACAAGTTATATCCATTTTATTCTTTTGATAAGAAACCGGTACGATTTCCGTCAGTTCAAAATCAATCTAATGGTTATGATTGCGGTGTTTTTGCAATTGCATTTGCAGTATCACTTTTATTTGGCCTTCGACCAGATACAGTTATGTACGACCATACTTTAATGCGTCAATACTTGGCACACATGTTTCAATTAGAAAAAATAGAACATTTTCCTCGAATTATAAGACCTAATGATCCAAAAAAATTATTTAGTTTGGATGAAATACAAAAAAGGAAAGCTTTAGCTAGAAAAAAACGAGAACATCGACAAAAGAAAGCTGAATAAGAAAGGTCTGTAGATTTAATAAAATTAAAAAATAATATAACTGAAATGACAATGGAGCAAGTAGCAAAGAAACATGATAAAGATTCATTTGATTGTTACAATATAATAAATAAAAATAGTAATATTGTAAATGAATGTAATGATGTTGAACATTCTATTCATGACACTTTTAAGAATTCCTTTTCATCACTGCATATTTCTGCAGACAAAACGCAAAATAGTAAAAAAAACAATACATGTATTCAGGAAAATACGTTGTCAGATATCAGTTCTTGCATAACAAAAATGAACGAACATAAATATACAAATCTTGTTACAAATATTTTACCTCTAAGCATGCAGTATATACAGATTATTCTTAGAGCTGAATGGTTAGAAGATATTCATATTGAGTATTTCGGTTTATTATTGAAAAGTTGCTCAGAATATTAATCACGCGAACCATGGAAAATTCAATGTCCTGATAGAATTGAACCTGTTCATAAAAATAAGAAACATATTCAAATATTGCATAGCTGCAGCGATATAGCGACTAATTTAGACGGTCATTGGGTTTGCAGTTATTACGAAACTAAAATGATTTATATTTATGACTCATTGAATATGAAACGATTACATGTACACCATAAAATTTATCTTGAAAAATTGTATCCATTTTATTCTTTTGATAAGCAACCAGTACAGTTTCCAACAGTTCAATTGCAACCTAATGGTAATGATTGCGGGGTTTTTGCAATAGCCTTTGCAGTATCCCTTTTATTTGATCTTCAACCAAACAGAATTATATATAACCATAATTTAATGCGTCAGCATTTAGCAGAAATGTTTCAATCGAATAGAATAGAACACTTTCCTCAAATCGCAGGAGTAATTGATTCAAAACAAATTAATCATAAATATGCATTCAATGAAAATAATATAAAAGATAGTATCGATATTAATAACATTACTAAAGATTTAACCAGAGACCAACATGGTATAAAAAGAAAAGTAAATTGTAATTATGGAGATAGTAATAAAAAGCGAAGTAAGAACTGTAAAATTTATTCGAAAAATGTTTTATCGCATAAGACAGATGTTATTAGTTTACGTAAAAATAAAAGCGTTATTAATAAAAAATATTATAAATTACATAGAGACGATCTATTAGCAAAACAAAAAATTTATAATGAAAAACACAGAAATAATAGAAAAAAATCGAATAAGGAATATTATGAAAAACACAGAAATTATTTAAAGAAATCGATGAAAAAATATTATGAAAAACGCAAAAATTATTTAAAGAAATCGATGAAGAAATATTATGAAAAACGCAGAAATTATTTTAAGAAATCGATAAAGGAATATTATGAAAAACGCAGAAATTATTTGAAGAAATCGATGAAGGAATATTATGTAAAACGCATAAATTATTTTAAGAAATCGATGAAGGAATATTATAGATTACATAGAAACAATATACTATTAAAAAGAAACATTTACTATAAAAACAAGATAAATAAAGAATTAAAAAATAATTATAACAAAAAAACAACAAAAATAAATGATATGAAATACAATAAAGAAAAGTGTATTAGAAATATATCAAAAATTCTTAAAATGTCGTCGGTGTCCGAAAATAGATTGGAAGCTGAACGTATAGCAAAATGGTGCTTTTATATAAGAAAAGTTTATATTTTACAAATGAAAAGAATATTTAATAAATGTAAACAAAAAATGGAAGTTTGTTTGACACGTGCAACGGAATGTTCTTCATCAAAACTTACAGAATATGTAAATATGTTTTGTGGACAGAATATGTAAATACAGAATATGTAAATAAACATATGTAAATACAGAAAATATGTAAATACAGAATATGTAAATAAACATACCGCTTCTTCGGAATTATATTTTGCAGAAACTACCTATCATACATATAATGTTTCTGAACCTATTATAATGGATTCCGAAGGTAAAGCAATTAATATTTTACCCTTAATAGAATCAAAACATAAAACCACAAAAGCATGGCGCTGTAGTTCCCTTTGTAAAATGGAAGAGATCATTATTAACGATTTGAAGTGCTGCTTTGAAAAATTTTTAAATTGTACATTAATGACTGCGTAAAAAATTTTTATGTTCTCATAATTGTTACAATCAAATACATCAAGACAAACTAGGTCATTCTCATGGCTGTTATATCGACTACAAAATGTGTAAATCATGGTTTTTATCTATTGAGATGGTATCTCCCCATTATCCGATGATACGATATATTAAAAGATTAATATATATATTGATCAATTTTAATAAAAAATTTAATAAATTACATAAAGCATTAAATGATGTTGATATAAACACTCTAAAAGATATTGCAATTGAGGCTCAACAAAAAGGACAAACTGTAACACAGGTTAATGCGGAAATTAATTTAAATGAAGATGAAATTCATTCTCAATATTACTTAGCTTTTACAGCATTTACGAAACGATCGATAGATGTTCCAAAGTTTGGTTGTATTTCTTGTACAAAATATTGTTTCAAAAGAGATATTGTTATGAAAAAAATTTGTAAGAGAAATGATACAACAGTTTGGAACAATTTTATTAATGATATAGGATTAAAAATTAATGAAAAATATATTATTTGCAACTTTTGTGATCGATATTTCAAAAATAATAAAATGCCACCAACATGCAGAATCAATAAGCTCGAAGTGCTACCAATACCAAAAGAAATAACAACATTAAATGATTACGAGCGAATTCTTATACAACGAGCGAAAGCATTTCAAATTGTGCAAAGAGCGCATACGGTAATAAATAAAAATATACCGCACAGAGAAATGATATCAAAAGTGAAAGGTAGAACATTCCATTTGCCATTGCCGTTAAACGAAACGTTAAACAAAATTTGTTCTTCGACTGAACCTATTAATTTAAATCATGAGTTATATATATATTAATTCGTGGTATTCCAACTAAAGCAAATATAATCTGGGAAAAATTAGTCGATGTAAAAAAAGTATGGACTGCCTTAATATGGTTAAAACAAAATAATTCTATATATTCAGATATTATACTACCGATATCTCCTGAAAATTTGTTGCATTCCAAATTACGAGATGTTGAGTTTCAAGAACATAATTCGAAACTTTATGACAAAACTTTGGGGGAAGATAATAAAGAAAATGAAAAAAATAATACTTCTAAGGATGTTCAGGAAATATCGCTCCCTTTTCTCAATCTTTGCACCGGCATCTCACTTACTCTAGTCCTTCTCTCTAGCATTCTCTCTCTCTTCCTTTTTCCTCTTGTACGCGGCCGTGAGCCAATCCCGCAGCCTGTCCTATCAAATGATAACTAGTCTCGCGCAATGTTATCACCCAATCATAAGCACGCTCTCAGGACCTTATCCGCGCTCCTGCGTCGATATCGACCCTTCCGGAAATCCTCGATCATTCTGTGAGTACCGGTCTATCGTGACGCACGTTGCCTTTAGAACAGTTTTCGCTCTCTGAATATTCGGTTTAGATTCTCGTGGATCTGATCAAGTGAACTCTAATTCGGTTGTATCAAACGGTCATTCTCATCTCCCGGAAATTAACAGCATCAAATTAAAGAATCATACGCGCGTGAAGTGTGCGCTATCCCTTCTCGGGACACCGGGGACTTGTACGCAGTTATCGTACGAAGCACGCGGTACGTCGTAAAGCGACGTAACTTTCTCTTGCAACCTCTCTCGAATTCCTCGGCGGATTTCGCGGTCGTTCTCAATTACAAACTATAGAATTATTGCATAAGATCCTAAACTAATAAGATTTTTAGTGTAATTATTAGAATAAAGCGAGATATCATCGCTAGAAGAATTGTGAAGTGCGGCTCATATTTCTTTGTGTGTGTGACTCATTGAATGTTCTGCCCGACACCCCCGAAACCAGACATTTCTCGGGTTATATATTAAACAAAGGAAGAATGTAAGGCATTGTTGACTCAAATGTCGCAAACAGATCAATATTATGAACAATTTACTATATATCCAATGTATGAAAAAAGAATAAATGAATCTGCAACTACACTTTACCAAATGATAAAATTCCAGATATTTCATTGGATAATCGTAATAAAGATTTGGATATAAAATGTTTTCCTGATTTATATCCATATGGTGCGAATGGACAGCATGAAGATAGAAGTGTTCGGATAACTGATTTTGAATATATTAAAATGAGACTTATGTCGCAACACTCACATTTTCGGTTAAATATACAATATCTTTTCTATTTATTACATGATAACAATATGCGACAATTAAATAGTGGAATATTTCATAAAATGAATGTTACCAATCCTCGTGAAAGATATACAGCTGCTACTTATTTGGAGCAATTATCTAACCAGCAGCTTGAATCTAACTTAAGTACTATATTTTCAAAGTTACGTAATACAGAACAATATTGGAGAATACCTAGAAGTAATTTGCATTGTATGATATGTAATTATGGACCTGCTACTTGGTTTCTTACCATCAGTCCATGTGAGTGGTTATGGACCGATTTGATAGGATATCTTCGAGAAATAAATGAACCAATTGCCAATCAAAAATCTGCAAACGAACTTATTGCTCTTGATCCTGTATCAACTTCGAGATTCGTGGATAATAAATTTAAAGCTATGCTTAATTTTATTTGTTCACCTGATAATCCAATCGGAGAGGTCACTCATTACTTTTGGCGTCGTGAATATCAAGGTAGAGGTATGCAACATTTTCATTTGTTAATTTGGATAAAAGATGCTCCGATAATTGGTACATCTTCTAATGAAGATATTGCATCTTTTATTTTAAAATATGTCACTTGTAGAATTCCAAATAAACAGTTATCACCTGAATTATATCGACGTGTAAATACACATCAACGACATAAACATAATAATTACTGCTTACGCACCAAAAAAACTAAAGTAGGTTTTTCTAAAGTATGCAGGTTTGGCTTTTCACGATCCGTAACAGATACTTTGAAAATTAAAGACGTTGCTGTTTCAATAGCGGATAGAAGAAAATTGAAAACAAAAAGCAGGCTCTATGATTTGCCACGATCTAAAGAGGAAGTCAATATTAATGATTATAATCCAGCTATTCTTACTGTTTGGGAAGGAAACATGGATATTCAGTTTGTAGGTGAAAAATCTACGTTATTAACTTGGTATACTACGAAATATGTTTTCAAAGCAGAAAAGAGTAATAACGCAGAAGATACATTTGAAAAGATAAATTCTACAAAATCGTTGAGAGGTTGTCTTTGGAATATTGGAATGCGTATGTTGAATCATAGAGAATGTGGAGCTCTCGAAGCTGCTGACACTTTATTAGGAATACCATTATATGGTACTGACAAAGAAACGACTATAAGATGGTTAGATGTAAATATGATTAGAAGTAGAAAACTTAAATCTCGCAAAGAGATTGAAATGCTAAATTCTGAATCTATGGATATTTTTTGTCCTTCTCTAATTGATACATATTATCCAAGCAGACCTAAAGAACTAGAATCTACTAATTTGTATGATTATGCAAAATGGTATGATATTACGAAAACTAAACCAATTTCTAAGACAATAAAGTATTACGTGCTTGGTGAATCTTTATATTTAAAGAAACGTAAACGTGGATATCTTATCAATCATTACAAATATAATGTCCATACTCAACCAGAGCGTTACTATTTTTCATTATTGTTATTATTTCAATCTTGGAGAGATATTAGTGAATTAAAGAATGAATGTGATAATTATGCAGAAGCATTTTCTTTGATACAATATAAATTGAAAGATGCTCTTCAGTATCATGAAAAAATAACCGACATTCAGCAAGGTATGGATAATATTAAAGAATTAATTGAAAAAAAAATATCAGAAATTACAAAAAATGAAGATGAAAATGACTGTCTTGAAAATGGTGCATTAGAATGTGTTCCTGTCGAAGTTGAAGGAGCTATGAAGGACTTTAAAGATGTTGGCAATAAATTTGAAGTTGATGTCGATGAAATGGTGACGCAATTAAATATTGATCAAAAACGAATCTTTGATAGAATTACTGCTGGTATATCTGATGATAATAGTGAAGTTCTTAGACTTTATGTAAGCGGTGAAGGTGGTACTGGAAAGAGTTTTTTGATAAAAACTATTAGATGTTGGATTAAAAAATATATTGAAAAAGACACAGCGGTAACTCCACCAACCGGTATAGCAGCTTTTAATATTGATGGACTTACTATTCATAGATTATTTCAATTACCGGTAGAACATGGTCGTAGTGCCAAATATACACAACTTTCTGATGTAGTTCTTAAAATTATACGGGAGGAACTTAAGAATGTTGTTTTAATAATTATCGATGAAGTTTCAATGATTTCAAATATCACTTTAATGTACATACATCTTCGATTAACAGAGATATTTAATACCATGGATTGCGATAATGGATGGTTCGGCAAAAAACATATACTTCTTTTTGGAGATTTATTGCAACTTCCATCTGTGCATGAAGATCCGCCTTTTATTGAATTATCAAAATTAAAAATTGAGAAATACATTGGTGCAATGGGTTCTATAAATTTATGGTCTTTATTTAGTTATGATGAATTACAAATTAATGTACAATAACAAGGTGATAATTCTTATCGAGATATATTAACGAGAATTCGAATTGGAACAATTACAGATTCGGACGTAACTATTTTAGAAACGAGGAAAATCAATTTTAGAGAAACTAATTGTAACGACCGATTACAAGAATTATGTAATTATTTACAAAATTTACCAATGGATACTGTTTGCTTACTTCCAACTTGTGCATTATGTGATATTTTGAATACTGCAATGTTAAATCGTATTTCTTCGGATAAGATAGAACTCATTGCTCAAGATCTGGCAGAATGTGCACCATATTTAAAGAAAAAAGTTATGAAGATATTAAATAAAGATGATGAAGATAGTTCTCGAACAGCTGGATTAGCAAGAATCATAACTGTCAAATTAGGAGCACGTATAATGGTTAGAAGAAATATCGATGTTAGTTTAGGTCTTGTAAATGGTACGATTGGTACAATTACATTAATTATACGTAGCGCAATTGACAATGAAGTAGAAAAAATTAAGATAATGGTGTCATCAGGAATAGAGCATATTATAGAACGTTTAAATGTCAAGTTTGAAGTAATGGATAGAGCATTTGTTATAACAAAACAATTTCCTATATGTCTAAGTTATGGTATGACTATTCATAAAAGTCAAGGTCTGAGTTTAAAAACATGCTGTTGTGGAAGCTGGAAATTCTATATTCAGTTGTGGACAAGTATATGTCGCTCTTTCACGAGTGACTACCCTGAGTGGATTGCACCTTATAAATTTTGATCCCTCTTCTGTAAAAGCAAATGAGTTAGCTATAATAGAATATAATAGATTGCGAACACAATACAGGTCAGATCTTATACATATTAATATTTTGAAACAACGTGTTCACAAGGTTCGTGATACAATTTGGGCAATATCATCAAAAAATATCTTGGAATGTCAAGTTAATGATAAGGATATTAATGATTCTACTTTATGGCATATAAGAGGACTTCCAAATGTTGATAATATATCTTGCTATGCTAATGTTTCAATTCAATGTATACTTCATTCTTCTATTCTCAGAAAATTGTTGCTTCGTCTTGAGCATAGAAATATTATAAGAAGATTTATTAATTGTTACATGTCAAACGACGAAACTATTAATATAATGGCAATACGCCAATTGGCAGGAGATCAATATCTTGAAAAGATTCAACGAGATGTTAGTGAGTTTATTATACATCTTATTAATAACATAGATAATATAAAGAATGTAATCGAGCACCAATTAAACATAACTTTACGATGTAAGGTATGCAACTATACAAACACAAAAATTTATACAAATTATGTATTATTGCTCCAATTACCCGAAAATTTAAAAAAATCATATACTTTACAAAAATTAATACAATATAATTTTTCACATTGGAATAATGTTGGAAAAATATGTACCAATTGTAATGCTGTCTCTGTACTTGAAAAGACTGATATAATAATAACAGGAAGTATTATTATCTTACAGTTATCATTATTTAAAATTAGTGATACAAAAATTATTAAAGTAACAGATTTAAAAATTAAAGCTGTACCTACAGAAAAGATATGTATTGGTGCGAATATATATAAAGTTATTAGTGGAATTTTTCATCAAGGTAAAAGTACAACTGATGGACATTATACAAACATAGTACGTGCTAAAGGTACCGAGTGGCAATTAATAAATGATTCAAAAGTACAAAAGTGCAGTTGGCCTCGAAATGCTAAAAACGCATATACATTTTTTGCAGAAAAAATATAAATTTTTACAAAAAGCAATGAGATCACCTAAAAAAAACCTCACAAAGGTAAAAAAAAATACGCCAAGTATATAAAAAAATCCCAACATGTACGCAAAAAAAGTTTAATATCTATCCCTATAAAATAACTTTTAAAAAGGTTATTCCTTGTACATTCTTTGCAGAAAAAATATAAATTTTTACAAAAAGCAATGAGATCACCTAAAAAAACCTCACAAAGGTAAAAAAAAAAAAAAATACGCCAAGTATATAAAAAGATCCCAACATGTACGCAAAAAAAGTTTAATATCTATCCCTACAAAATAACTTTTAAAAAAGTTTTTCCTTGAAAAATAATTTTCATACAAAATAAAAAATTAAAAAAAGATTTTCCTCCAAAAAATAACTTTAAAAAATAAAAACCTTTAAAAAATCAAAACTAAATGAAATCAATAGTTAACTAGCCAAGTATTTAGAAGCAATTCAGTTTATAAAGATTTGTAATTTGAATTAGTATTTGTCATAAAATCAATCTTGTATTTATAGAAATGTTATAGACAGATTTACAGATTCACGGGTTTCTATGAAATTAAAACACATTTTATTTCTATTAACAGAAATCTGATTTTCAAAATAAGTTCAACAATTTTGAATATTATATATCACAAATTACACTATTATAGAGTTTATTAAGGGTATTATATGCTATAATATCAAATCATATTGTTGATGTTAAGTGCGATTAAAATTCCTTTGATTTGCAAAGTATATTTTACAGGATGTATAATTCGAAAGAAAATTTTTCATAAACTCAAAGTCGCATAAAACAAACTTACACCAAAGCAAAGTATAAAAACTTGGCGTGCCCGGGGGTCGTATTAAAATATATGGTCCCAGATTTGTATCGTTCATACAATATTTCATGTTATGTGAAAATTATTGCATATATATTGTTAGAAATTAAAATAATTTTATATATTTATAATATATACACGTCTTAATGCGACCCGGGGAACGCCAAGTTTTTATACTTTGCTTTGGTGTAAGTTTGTTTTATGCGACTTTGAGTTTATGAAAAATTTTCTTTCGAATTATACATCCTGTAAAATATACTTTGCAAATCAAAGCAATTTTAATCGCACTTAACATCAACAATATGATTTGATATTATAGCATATAATACCCTTAATAAACTCTATAATAGTGTAATTTGTGATATACAATATTCAAAATTGTTGAACTTATTTTGAAAATCAGATTTCTGTTAATAAAAATAAAATGTGTTTTAATTTCATAGAAACTCGTGAATCTGTGAATCTGTCTGTAACATTTCTATAAATACAAGATTGATTTTATGACAAATACTATTTCAAATTACAAATCTTTATAAATGAATTGCTTCTAAATACTTGGCTAGTTAACTATTGATTTCATTTAGTTTTGATTTTTTAAAGGTTTTTATTTTTTAAAGTTATTTTTTGGAGGAAAATCTTTTTTTAATTTTTTATTTTGTATGAAAATTATTTTTCAAGGAAAAACTTTTTTAAAAGTTATTTTGTAGGGATAGATATTAAACTTTTTTTGCGTACATGTTGGGATTTTTTTATATACTTGGCGTATTTTTTTTTTACCTTTGTGAGGTTTTTTTAGGTATCCGTTATCGTGATACGCGACGCGAGTGACGTACGGGAACTTTGTAATTAAGTCAAGTTACGAATAAACCAGATATATATATATTTATTCCGAATACAAAATTGTCATTTTTATTTATAATAAAATCAGTGAGTTACTCGGGCGGAGCCCGAATTCCCAAATTCCTTCCGGCAAACGATCCTAACTACCGTGCCTCTCCGGAGGCATAACAGTATCCATTACCTTATCGAGAAACTGGGGGTCGAGGGTTTCCGTCATTGGGGGCGCCCAATGTCTTAATTTGTTGAGAACAATACGGTATGGGCGCCCCCAAGGGTCCCTGTCCAAAGTTTGGAGAAGATCCTCCCAAGCTTTGGCCTTGGTAACTCGCGTGGCATTTACTATGGCGGAGCGAGCAACTCGGTACGCCCCATACGCCTCTGCCATCTCCTGTACGGTGCTATGTCTCCTTTGGGTGCGCGTATAGGCTCTTCTTAGCCGGACAGAGGTCTTCCGCAATACTGCGATCTCCTCCGTCCACCAATACGCGGCCCGGCGGGGGGAGGCTTTGGCCCGTAGCATGGATACGTCACACGCATCAGTGAGAACGCCCCGAAGTCACTCGACCTGCTTCTCCACACTCCCCCCCCCCTCCCGGGCCAGGCCCGGCCACGTGGATGACAAGATTGTCGCCCTGAACCGGTCCTCATCCAATTTACCCAGAACCCATCTCCGGAGCTGGCCCTCCCTAGCTCGTCGACGACCTAGAACTTCTGGAGGAGACGCCATAAGGGTCACCTCTATATACAGGTGATCAGAGGCCATCTCCTCCTCTAGCACCCTCCAGCCGCTCACCGTTCGCACCGCAGCAGGGGTTGCCCAGGTCAAATCAACTATAGACTCTCCCTGCTGCCTGACGCAGGTGCTTCTTGAGCCTCTGTTCAAAATACAGAGGCCCAACGCCGCCGCCCAGTCTTCCACCATTATTCCCCTCCGGTCAGTACGCGGGGAGCCCCAAAGCGCCGACTTAGCATTGAAGTCCCCCGCAATAAGGACCGGTCGAGGAACATACCTTTTAATACAGTCCCCCAACTTATCCAGGCGGCCCTCAAACTGGACCACATTGATGTTGGGGGAAATGTAGACCCCAATCACAATTATATTTCCCCATTGGACCACAGCAAAACCGTCCCCGTTGTCCAACTTTAGACAGGGGGGGAGTCCAGGGCACCGGTCCAGGTGATCGCTACGGATCGGCGCCGATCGGAGGTCCAACACGGGTGGCCCTCCGGCACCGAGTACGGCTCCGCAGCAACTCCCAGACCACATCCCCGCTCCATCAGGCTATGCAGAAACAAGTCCTGCGCCTGGCGGGCGTGCTTAAGGTTTGCCTGAATAAGCTTGGACGTCATTAAGCGTCCTTAACTTCAGGTCCTTTCTCCGCGACCTCCATGTTTTTTGGGACTTCTCTACCTCCAACTCAAGCTGAGATAAAGTCGTGGGTTCCGTCTTCCTCTTCTTCTTCCTTTGTTCCAAGGGAGTGGGTCGCGAGACCTTGACATAACTTCTGCCCCGAAAGACTTGTTGGAGCTTGGCTGCGAAAGCGTCAGCCTTGCTCCGACTCTCCTCCCCGGAAACCTCATAGATGAGGGTACCAGTAATGGCCTTTTTGTCCCTTTGTCCTTGTAACGATGTATCCCTCCACCGTTACTCGACCGTTACCCGGCCGCCGATCCGCCGGAAGTCCACCACCCGACGAACACCGGTCGGGCAAATGCGGAGGCGCTGAGCGCCCATTTTTAAACAATAACCGAAAGCGTAAACATCTAACCGCCGTTAGGCGCGCGAAACCGTCAAGAGCCGGTGACGCGATCGGGTACCGACCGACCGATACCGAAAACACCCGAGTCGCACACGCCGGTTCTAAGACGCAAACACCGGTAGAACGATAGGCGAATTACACAGACGCGTGCGCCGAAAGCCGGTATAAATAGGGCGCGTTTTCGGTTATCGAGACCAGATCTTCCGCACCGCCAGAGTCTGTAAGACGCCTGGAACCGCCTAGATCCTAGAACGCTCAGAGAGAAAGGAAAACGGGGTTAGGAGTACCCAGCCTCCGCCGAGAGTTTGCGGCATCTCCGAGAGCAATCCGTCCGAAACATTAAAAGAGAGGCAAACGGGAACGGGCGTACTCGTCCCCGCCGAGAGTTCTCGGCACCTCGTATAAATCCGACCACCTGCGTACAACGGCGATCTTCCAGTGGTAGGGAGTTCCCTGCCATCGACGGGTGTTCTCGTCAGCCGTTGCACTCCCGAATTCCGCGGGGAAAACCATCCCGAATAAATATATAACGCGCTATACGCGCTTATCTCGTACTTCCGCGACCGCCATTTAGTCATCCGGACTCGCCATTGATACGGCGCGCTTAGTCCCGCGCCGAGGGATGATCCACATCCCTGCCGCGACACCGATCGACGTACGACATCGATACATACGCGTCAAAGGACCGCCCACCGGCCCGACCGAAATTACCGCCCAGTAATTAGCAGCATCTGCCGAAATCACGCGATCCGAAATCGATCTTCGATCAAACCGCCGAAATCACGAACCGCGCCGCGCATACGTGCGTTGCATTAGATGCATCGCACCCGACACAACCGTACCGCTGTACATTCTGCCTCTTACACACATACGTTTGTATTATCGTTTTACATATACATCCACTAGTATCATATATTCACACATACATCCGCTTGCATTATATATTCACCCATACACATGCACGTATTCACATACTCACTCGCTTATATTAATTTATACGCCCCACACCGCCGCACCGCCGTACAGGCTACCGCCTCACGCATACAGCTGTACACCGTCGCGCACTCACACGCTTGTATCATTCGCTCGTGCATACATAACTATATTACATTCGATACTCTTGCGCACGGCTACGTATTATTATACATTTGCGCGCTCACTCATTCGTCACTCGTCACTGCGTGTTACGTTTGTTCGGACTTAAAGCATGTCCGCGTTGCGTTAATTGCTTGTTAATTCTAAGTTGCGTATTAGTTTTTAAGTCACAATAGCGGGCGATACGGTCACCATTGGATACCGAGAATCGGATACGTTCTCACCCGAATTATATTCGGTAACTCATTATTTGTCAACTCCGCGTTGCGAGGCGTAGTTAACGCCGAGAGAGGGTTCCGGCCGATTTATCGGGCCGACTTTGGCGTACATTCCGGGGTTTCACGCCCCGCGTCTAACATCCAGTCTCGCAGCCGCGTTTCTTTTATCGCAGCCGAATATCCGCGCGGTCTTTATCATTACTCTTCTCAAGGAGCTTCGGCTCCCGCTATTATAATAAATCTGTTATTTCTTTGTTTAATTATCGAGCCTATTATTTTCAGTGGTTTCTGTCGCTCCTTATTGTATTTGTCGCCTCTTGCACAAATTATCGCGCTAGATCAACACTCGCCCTGTCCCTCTACCGTTAGGCGAGCTAGTCAGCCCGTGGCGAATTCCGGCAATTGCTTTCGCGTCTATTTTGCGCTTATTTCGTGTGTATCGCGAATTGATATGTGAAAGATCATATCTGGCGCCCAAGTTCGATTTTCGCGATTATCTCTCGAATCTCGTCACGGTACGCGCGGAACTCCTAACATCCCGTTCCTACCCGGCGCGTGGATCTTTTTCTCCGTTTTGATTTTGACAACGACTATTCCGCCTCTCCCGTTCGGCGAATTAGTTCCGGTTCGTCGGCGCAACGTACGTACGCGCGACGGAGAGATCGACACGGCGGACGCGTCTAACGTTCGGCCGCGAGACGGAAGTAAAAGTCGTCGCAGTGTATATATTTTTTGTTTTGTTTACGAATAAAGATATATACATTTTATAACATTTAGAAAAATTTATATCTACCTTTTCTCTTTGTTGCTTGCGCTTTTTTCTTTTTACATATCATTTGCTTATTTACACTTCTTATATTTTCCTCATTTTCTGTATCATTATCCGAATAACTAATCTCGGTTGAGATATTAGTTCCATTTGAATCTATAATAAGTATAGGCATATGATGCAAAACTTATAAAATAAGATTAAAACATATATTTATATATTTTTTTGATATGCTCTCATTTTTAAAAGGAATAGCTATACACAAATATTATTTCTTTGCGATTTGCTTTTAAGAATATTAATTATTAAATTTAATATGTAATTTTTTCTTTAAAAACCCAATTTTCATTTTAACTTTAAACTATTATCACCAAGGTTTAAATGTTTATGATCAAGAATTAGAGAAACAGAAAAAAGAGAATGCCATACAAAAATAATTACACAAATTTGTTAAATAAAATTGTTACGTCCGGCGGACTCCACGATTCTTTTCTTTCATCGTAAATAGAGATTAGCGGTATCTTAAGAGCGCATTACGCCTTGAAATAAACAAATGGAAACTGAAAGGCGAGACAAACTTTTCGGAAACAAAAATTGAGAGGATATACGATACAAACAGGAAACTAGAGCATATCTGATCTAAGAAATAAGCAAAGCTTGGGTGACAAATTCTCTTACTAATCTAAATTATGGTTGACAGCTCTCGTAATAAACAATTTCGGTACCAAGAATCTAAATGAAAACCGAAACGGACATTAAAAATGATATCATATGTGCTCGCCTGACAGATCTCCGTTACACGATATCTACCTAAGATAAAACTTAAGTAGATAAGAAAAGGCATAACTCTCACTCAAATTGCAACACCTCTCCATTGGGCGAAAGCTAATTCTATAAACAAAAGCCTTCACCAATACCTAAGGTTCTAACACCTCCTATGCTAAAGGGCAACGCCTCCCAGCAACATCGGAGGGCGTGAATAAAAAATTCAATTCGCGAAAAATATTAACGAAACCAATGGAGAGGAGGAGCAAAGGGCTTAATATACTCCGAACCTTTCCTCGCGATTCATTCATCATTCAGTTCTCAACCATCATTCAGTTCTCATTCATCATTCAGTATTTCTTCATTCAGTTTTCAGTATTCAGATTCAGTTTCAATTCAGTTTCAATTCATTTTTCGGCTCTCGACTCGAACCGTCGCACCGAGTCTGCCTACAGTCCGCGCTGATTATTTAAGTCTCTAAAAGTTTATCGATTCTCGCAAGTTCTCTCTGCGATTGTGCTAGTGCAAGGAGTTTCACGCTGTACAACTTGAAATTTTATAAAATTCGTGCGGGCAAGTGACAAGTGGTGTGCCCTTGTGAGCGGATCGAGCGAACACCACCGGAACCGAGCGATCTCCGAGCCACCCCTTCCGCGCAGCCGAGTCCAGAGATAGATCTTAGTTCGCTTATCCAGCGAAATTTTTAAAGTCATCACCTTCGCACACAACAAGTAGTGAGTCTACCAAAGAATTTCATTCTTTCTCTTACTTTATTTTTTTCCTTCCTCTTAAAAGAAACAGTTTGTTATTAAATTCAAATTTTCAAGTAATATCCAAGCACAAACATTTATTAGTATTATTATTAAATTAAATCCTGGTTATTAAATATTTTACATTTCCTCTTCTTTGAACCTTCTCCTTTGCGAGTCCATAAGCGTGATTAGCCAGGATCTTGAACACTGTCAAGATTGGCATTCATCCTTATTGTTAGACTCGTGCAATCCTCTCTCCCCTGCGAGTCCGTAAGCTTGATTAGCCAGAATCTTGAACACTGTCAAGATTGGCATTCATCCTTATTGTTAGACTCGTGCAATCCTCTCTCCCTTGCGAGTCCGTAAACTTGATTAGCCAGGATCTTGAACACTGTCAAGATTGGCATTCATCCTTATTGTTAGACTCGTGCAATCCTCTCTCCCTTGCGAGTCCGTAAGCTTGATTAGCCAGGATCTTGAACACTGTCAAGATTGGCATTCATCCTTATTGTTAGACTCGTGCAATCCACTCTCCCTTGCGAGTCCGTAAGCTTGATTAGCCAGGATCTTGAACATTGTCAAGATTGGCATTCATCCTTATTGTTAGACTCGAGCAATCCTCTCTCCCTTGCGAGTCCGTAAGCTTGATTAGCCAGGATCTTGAACACTGTCAAGATTGGCATTCATGCTTATTGTTAGACTTAAGCAATTCTTCCCCTTTCACGGGTCCCTAGGCGTGATTAGCCAGGATCCTGGTGTAATATCATGATTGGCATTCATACTTAGCTGCCAGGCCCTGAAGGAAAATCTTCTCCCTCTACTTCTAGAACGATTCCCTCCGGATCGTTCTATTTCACTTCTTTCTCAAAATATATATATATATATATATATATATATATATATATATATATATATATATAATTATATAGAGTTATATTGAGATTCTTAAGAACTTCTCCATTTTTCTTTATCATTATGAAACTGTTTCTTTTAACTAAATATCAATATCTCTGTTAACTCTTGCGTGTGTTTCCTAGTGGAAACAACCCCGGCAAAGCGCTCTAAGTGCTGGGCGAAACACATCCGCAACCGGGAAAATAAAAAGATCCGGAAACTATTGGCTCGAGCGTCCGCGAATTAATAATTTTTCTGTCCTCATCATTCTACTCACACTTTTATTGTAAATAATTTTTCTAAAACATATTATTGTAAATTACCAACCGGAGTTTAAATTTTAGTTTCCCCGTTTAATTCCGGTTGACGTTCTCCGTATTCATTGTAATACCCGCGAGAACACAGATTTCATCCACACACACGTTTACACGCAAACATATTAGATCCTAAGTAAGTTATGTCACAATAACAGAATATAAAAATGAATCAGATGATTCATTATTAAATTGTATCTTCAAAAATTATTCGTTTTATTTCTTTGAATAAATGTAAAGTTAGATTTTAAAATTCGAGCAATTTGTTAACCCGACCTCCTTCCTGTTGCACGAAATCGCACAAGGTCCCGTCCCGGGTAATAGGGATTCAGTTCCTTTACCAGAAAAGGGAACGGCCCTTTTGATAGAGTAAGAGCGACCCTTCCGGTCGTTGACCTATCTCGGGCCCTGATCTGTTCGTTCGACTCTAGGAGACGCATCGTCTAGCGTTTGTCTAGAGGTAAGTAGGTTACGCCCTCCCGCTGACTCTTCCTTTATTTGAGTCTGGACGTAACAAAATAAAATTATTTTGAAAATATATTAAATAATTTACTGATGAAAGCAATATCTAATTTATATTTATATTTTAATTTTAATTTACATTTATATAGTGCATATTAATTTTGTTCCATAAACATAAGAAACACAAACATCTTAATGAATTTTGTTGCAAAATGTGATTTACTCCATTAATTTTAATTCTATTATTAGCTTCATTATTTTGAGTTTGTTCTAATGTTTCACATTCATTTTCATCATCACTAATATCATTATTATTTATATCGAACTCTGAGCATCTAGAATCTGAAGAATCATCTGAATTATCATCTTCATCTCGATCAATTCCTTGTGCTGCTTCTAAATACTGTGATATTTCGAAAATTTCCTTTTCTATAACAGGTTGTCATAATGAACTAAGTGTATTTTATCAGCATGACCCATGAAATTTGCAAGTGATGTGATTTCATTCTCCGATAAATTGTAATTAATGCACATTGTCGCTATATGTTTCCGTAACTCAGTTGCACGCAAAGTTACAGGATTTTCAGCACCGCACTCTACTGCGTACTGTCGCAACAAATCACATGCCAAGAGATATTTGTACTTATTTTTTATAAGAGAAGGAAGACCAAATAAATATGTATTATTTGATGAAACTTTCGCAGCTTTTTGTGTTTTAATATCATATCAATGCAATCTCTCAATTCTCCTGTTAATAGAACTAGTACTGTTCGTCCAAGTTTACCTCTCAATGTAAAACGTACATATTTTTTAGCTATCTCTTTGGCATGTGTCGAAAGTGTTTCATACATTTCATTTGTTTGATAATTGATTCCTTGATAAGTCTTGTAATTTTCAATTAGTGTTCTTTGTATCTCCCCAGCTCTATGACGGTTGAATACTTGTACTGATATAAATGTTACTTTTGTAAGTGTAAGCCATGCCTCGTAAGAAAACTCTTCTTTCAAAAAATTATAAGCTGTTTTTCTTGCAAAAAATCATGGAGCTTAATAATATCCGATTTAGAAGGCAGAACAATCTTTTTACGTATTTTGATTCATTGTTTCAGATATCGTTATGGTAACATATGTTGTAAAATCTTCAGAAAATACTTTTAAAAAATCTTCAGCAAGTAATTTTTTATCATAATTTTCTCTTCTAATAAATCGATTTATTATAATTTTTCCAAGTTTTTTTATCAAACCTCCGAGTGATGATGCTAATAATGGAATCTTATAAAATTTTTCGTATAAAGATAAACCTGCTAATCTGTTGATTGCTTCAATACATGCACTGCTGTATCGTGGATGATAAATAGAAGCAAAATCTGTAATGTCTGAATATTTGTTTTTCAACATTTGTAAGAGGCGGCCAAGTCTTCCCATTTTTTGTCTTATCATGCCATCATGATGCTCTGATGCTTTGTATTTTTCACACTGCTGATTTCCAAATGCGATTATTAACTCATCATAACGTATAAGTCGCACAATATCGTCTTCCTTTAGAACAGGAAAAACACGTAATCTTAAAACTGTATTCGCTTCAGGATGTATTCGACCTATTACTGTTCTTCCTAAAACTGATATCGCTGTAGTGTCTTTATTTCTACGACCAATGCATCTTCGAAAATTATGTCTGCCGGTAGATTTCAGTATAAATGCTTTGAATTTTGGGCATGCAATATAATCAGAAGGTAACTTGTTATACACTTTTTTAGAACGCCTTTCTACAAGAAGTTCACCATCATTACGTGTGCTATCTATGTTGAAATAAAAATCTCCACGTCTTCGGAGTGTTTCTATAATTCTTCTTCCTTCTGTAGTTCCTTTTGGAAAATTTTTAAATTTTTGAACTGTTAACTCATTAGCATGTACTCGTTCCAGATGGCGAGCTATTTTATTTTGAAACGTGTTGCAATACATGCAAAAATGCTTTTTTTTGTTTGCATTAGCTGGTAGAACATACATTTCTGCATCATCTCGAGCACATTTACCCAATACGTTAAATGATGTTAATATATCTAATCCACTAGATACATGTATTGAACTGTTAGCCTCTTTAGAAATAGAATATGTTTGATTTACTTCAGTCTGAATTAAGCTTTCATCAGATGAATTATTTGGTACATAAGAAGAGTCTTTATAACGTGTATTTTCTGAACTGTTATTTTGTACATCAGAATCATTATCAAGATAGTCTGCAAAAATTATTATACAGGGTGTCCCATTTTAAAAGTTCCACCCTCATAACTTTTCAAGATCAACGTTTGAAGGAAAATGTTTGAAATAAAAGTTGTATGGTATCGAGGGGGAAATCTTGTGGAAGCGAACATTTTTTTTTTAGGTGGAGGCGCTTAGGAGATTTGAAGGTCATCTTCATTTTTTTAAATGGAACCCTTCTTTTTTTATTGCATATTCTTGTAGCTTATCTCGAGAGCTTTCCAAAACACTATAATAAAGTATTTTTTCATTAAGTATTTTTCTTATTATTCTGTACATAAAAGTATTACGGTAAGATTATCGAAAACTAAATATTTTACGAGATATTTTATTTTTTATATCAAAATATGTCAGATTAAAATATAAAATAACTCAAAAAATACTTATTGAAAAAATACTTTATTATAGTGTTTTGGAAAGCTCTCAACATAAGCTATAAAAATATGCAATAAAAAATAGGTAATTCCATTTAAGAAATTAAAGCTGTCCTTGACTTGACCTTAACGATGTCATCCAAGGTCAAACCAATGACACCATCTTATGTTCCCCTCAAAACCATACAATTTTCGTTCAAAACGTTTTTCTCTAAAATGCTTAGTTTTTGAAAGAAAAGGGGTGTACGGGTGGTCTAGGACAGTGCTGGGATTTACTTGCACATTTCGGCCCGATTCCGTGGCTCACGCCTATTGCCCCCCCACTCACCGCTCGTTCGTTAGCAACGAATCGCCAGATACGCGTAACTAAGGAGCGCGACGCTTCGTCTCAGGAGCGTTCATATGTAAGAATGTCCAAATATAATAATAAGACAATACTTTTCTAAATGCACCGCGAAAATTCTCAAAATTAAAAGTTTTTCTTCAATATTTTATATTTCATTGATATAAAATATTGAAGAAAAACTTTTAATTATAGAAGAATATTGTCTTATTATTATATTTGGACATTCTTATATACGGACGCTCCTGAGACAAAGCGTCGCGCTCCTTAGTTACGCGTACCTGGCGACTCGTTGCTAACGTACGAGCGGTGAGTGGGGGGCAATAGGCGTGAGCCACGGAATCGGGCCGAAATATGCAAGTAATTCCCAGCACTGGTCTAGGACACCCTGTATATCGAACAACGCGAAAAAAGGTTAACGCGAGATACGATGTTCGCGTAGCGGTGTGATAAAAGAATTCATATAGAACGTGAGAAAGAGTCCGTATAAAGCGCGAAAGAGAAAACGCAGGACGTGGCGGCCGCGTAGCGGCGCGAGAAAAAATCTGTATGGAGCGCGAGAGAGAACCCGTATGGAACGCGAGAAGGACGGACTCCGAGTATTTTCGCATTATAAAAAATCGTGGAGATTGCCGCTCTGTCCAATTCGCGGCAAATCTTGACGCAGATTATGCTAGCTACTCCAACCAAGATTTGCGAATAAATCTTTTAGCGAGAGCGGCAAGTTATAGCGCATTGAAACGAAGAATGGGGGTTTGTTTTGACACACTATAACTTGCCGTTCTCGCTAAAGATTTATTCGCAAATCTTGGTTGGAGTAGCTTAGCTAATGTAAGTCAAGATTTGTCGCAAGTTGGACAAAGTGACAATTTCCACGATTTCTTTATTATGTTCTCGGAAGCATTATATATCAAGCAACGTAAAAGAGTTTAACGCGAGATATGACGTTCGCGTAACGACGCGATGAAGAATTCATATAGAGCGTGAGAAAGAGTTCGTATAAAGCGCGAAAGAGAAAACGCAGAACGTGGCGGCCAATTAATTTGTCTTATTATTCTGTACATAAAAGTATTACGGTAAGATTATCGAAAACTAAATATTTTACGAGATATTTTAATTTTTATATCAAAATATGTTAGATTAAGATATAAAATTACTCAAAAAGTACTTAATGAAAAAATACTTTATTATAGTATTTTGGAAAGCTCTCGAGATAAGCTATAAGAATATGCAATAAAAAAAGGGGGGTTTCATTTAAAAAAATGAAGATGACCTTCAAATCTCCTAAGCGCCTCCACTTAAAAAAAAATGTTCACTTCCACAAGATTTCCCCCTCGATACCATACAACTTTTCAAACATTTTCCTTCAAACGTTGATCCTGAAAAGTTATGAGGGTGGAACTTTTAAAATGGGACACCCTGTATATGTGATCACGGGTTTAATTTTAATAAAGTCACTCTTTCTTTTTCTGGTTAAAGAATATATTCGCTATTTATTTCGGATATAACATTTATCGATCTTAACGCGGGGTTTACTAATATCGATACGTCCGTTCACTCTCGCCGCTTTTGGAACTCTGCCCTGCTATCGGACCCCCGAGAGCCGATCTTCTCTCTATTTCGCTACGTGGCCCAATCAGCCGACGACACGTTCAAAAGCTTTCACCAAGAAAGCGCGTGATCAACCGTCACGAAGGGAATGTCTTCTGACAAACAAAATAATATCAAGCAGAGACAACAGAAAAAGCGTAAACACGATCAGGCACATCAAACCTGGCCATAATTATATTCTATAATCTAAATCTTTCCTACATATACCGTTATGCCTCGGGTGAGACACGGTAAATTACGGGATCGTTGCGGGATTAAGATTAAGGAATCTGGGATGCGTCTGGCGGGTTACCCGTAGCACTGGACACTTTTTATGTTAAATGAAACTTTTATTCATTACAAATGGTCTTAGTTATAATTCGTCCTCGTATTTATTATCTACTCGTGTCGCGTATCGTGTTAACTGACACTCGCGTGCGCGTGTTTGGAGTCGGGTTTACGTCGCGAGACTCGCTTCTCGTTCTCCACGATTTTTACTAAGTGTGACTATTCGATATTGCAATAATTATCGACACTTGCTGTTGACACTCGCGACTGTTAGCGCTACTGCCCGCGTAATATTAATTAAGGATAAAGACTGCCCGCCGCTCGTTAGCGATGGGTCTTTTTATTATCTCCCCTTGGTTTCCCAGGAGGGGATTGTTTAGCGACAAGACCATGTGTCGTGTCGCTCGATTTTTACGGCAAGATCCAGATGCAAGCTAAGGAGTTCTAAATAGGACTTCTTTGCTTGCATTTTCGCAATTTCCTTTTCGCTTTTAGGTAGGACCTCTACGTTGCATTTTCGCAACGTCCTTATTCCGCTTGCCTTGGTTTCCGCGTTTTCGTAATGAGTGATTGCGCGGTCGCCCGGGCTTCGCGCGTGGCTCGCGTTGTCAGCGCTTCGCTCGGTCAACGTTCGTCACGTGATCTGTGTTCGCGTTACACGTTGAGCAATCATATCAAATAATATGTATTTAGAATAATATATTTAATAATTCGTGTATAGCCTGTTCGGACTATAACAATACATAATATAAAAATTATAAATTTAGTAAAGAGAAAATCAGAATTTAAAAAATATACATTTTATGGAACAAATCACAATAGCTATAATAATAACATATATACAAACACTAATAACGTTAAATTACATATAATGTATAACTTAAATTTTATATAGAAGAGGCTAACAGTTGGTTCTAGACTTTAAATATTTTTTTGAGAGATTACGTAGAAAAACGGACTGATTTTATGAAGCCATTTAACATTACTATATTATTTGAATGCAAAATTAATGTAAAAAAATGTTAAGATTATTGTCTTTTTAATATTAAAATTTTTCTCTTTAACCATTTATTTATATTAACTATTTACATATGATATAATAATCCTAAAATTATTTGCGTATTCTGTGTATTCCTGAGAAAATTCTATTGTAAAATAATCTATTAATTCTTTATTAAAATCCATGGTAAAAGTGACGTTTAGGGGATGCAACCCCGATGACCTTGACCTTGACATATGTTGTCAAGGTCATCCTCCTGAGTGATCTTCAGAAGGTTTCGGCCGTCGCTCGTTGTTTATTAAAAAATTATTAACAAACAAAGATTTGTAAAAATCAAGGTTTGTACGTAGTCTGACAATAAAAAATAATCCAACTTTACTTTTAAAACTGAAAGATTTGGTTTAAATCAAGCGACGCGGTAGCGTCGCGACGCCAAGTATATAAAAAAAACATTTCGGCTTGTCAACGGTTTGCCTATGTTGCCTATGTACAGGGGCCGCGACGCAAGTAGCTTATCCGGAGTTTTACGTCTAATAAACTTTCGATTAAAATTCCTCAGGGACCAAGCCGTTAATCAAAAATCTAACGGCACTTTTCTCATACAATGTGGATGCAAGCTTTCGATTGCGACCAGTTTGAATAAGATTGGTGCAGTCAATCCTGAGGAATGATAATCGTATACCAGAAATGTAATATTTTTCGTTCTCCATCATAATCATAATAATCATGGTCATAAGTTTCAGACTCTCACGTACATATGCTCGCACGCACACACGTAAAGCGAGTTTGTCCATCAAGGCGCGTTTGCAGCGCTCATGTACGATTATTCGCTTGAGTGTGCAAATACGCCTTGAGAGACAATGTGTATGAGCCTGCATACGTATATGATACGTATCAAGCGACGCGGTAGTCACGGTACGCGGTAGCATCGCGACGTCAAGATATAATAAGGTTAAGGTTATAAGGTTATATTTGAATCTGTTGCAGAAAATATATTTGGTCCTATCGAGTAAGTATATATTTGTTTATACATGTTTATTTATTGTTTTATAAGTATATTATTTCTTGATGATGATCTGAACATTGTTTAAATTATAGTACTTATTTGCAGGATAAAGTGAAATCAGTCAATCCTTTTAAGAAGAAGTATCAGTCAATCCTTTCGAGAAGTATATGCAATCCCAGAAGAATTTTGCTAATCGAAAAGACTGGTATAATACGTATGCAATCCCAGAAGAATTTTGCTAAACAGCGTAACATATTGGGTTATATTTGGCAGTGACAGACAGTAAGTACAATTAAGTAGCACAAATAAAACATTGAGTAGCACATATAAAACTAGATATGTAAACTAAATTAAATATTATAATTCTGTTCTTTTCTTCGCAAACAGATAGAGAAATTCACTAGCAAAGAGATAAAGGA
Source organism: Formica aquilonia x Formica polyctena (assembly GCA_907163055.1). NCBI lineage: Eukaryota > Metazoa > Arthropoda > Insecta > Hymenoptera > Formicidae > Formica > Formica aquilonia x Formica polyctena. Next base: position 25,140 of record CAJQTV010000404.1, on the reverse strand, counting down.
GAGCCTAGCCTGCCCATCTCCAACAAGAAGCAAGCAGCGAAAGATTTGATACGGTTTGTCGAAGAATCAAACGGCAATTTTCGAGAACTATCAAATGATGTCCGACACCACCTTTAAGGCATTGCGAAGAGAACTACCAGTAATGCGAACAAAAATTGATTGGGACAAAATAGTGTCATACAGTATTGGCAAAAAGCTTGAAGTCTGGACGTATGATGTGCATGGGAAAAAACTATATCAATACTAAATAGGATTCAATAAAATTAACGAATGCCATGCCAATTCTACATAAATAAATTATTTATGTAGAATTGGCATTCGTTAATTTTATTGAATTTTATATAGGCAATAAAATATTGCGTAAAGTAGCTCAATTTAACTATACCTATAAATTCATTCACTTATGTATTACTGTAACATCATACAGTTGAAGAATCGTCTACATTGAACTATGATGTTACATTAATACAGAAGTGAATGAATTTATAGGTATAGTTAAATTGAACTACTTTATACAAGATTTTATTGCCTATATAGGATCCAATAAAATTAACGAATGCCAATTCTACATAAATAAAACTGTACTGTATTATTGTAAGGTAATATAATGTAAGCACATATATATTAATGTTGAACATTATATACTAAAAATAAAATTAACGAATGCCAATTCTACAATAAAACTTTATTATTGTGATTTACTTATTATTATTAGATATTCTATTAGGTGTACAACTTTGCTTCTGCCGTTTTCCTATAGATGGCTTTAGCGGTAAGTAGTGGTCGAAATAAATAGATCATAGACGTCATGCAATAAACTTGGGCATCTGTCAACATAACCCCATAGAAACATTAGTCGATTTGTGTCTGCATCATAAAGTTATTCTCGATTGAAAATGTCAGTTTACGAGCCAAATTCTCGTCATTTGCGGGAGGTTTTAATTTTCTGCTTCAATATGAAGAAATCTGCGGCTGAGGCTCATCGAATGCTCTCAAATACTTAAAATGAGGCCGCTATTAGTGAAAGAACGTGTCGTAAGTGGTTTCAACGCTTCAAGAACGGTGATTTTCACGTCGAAGACCGGCATAGCGGTGGAAGAGAGAAGGTTTTCGAAGATGCAGAATTGGAGGCATTACTTAATGAAGACTAGAGTCAAAGTCAAGAAGAATTGGCACGATCATTGGGAGTGACTCAACAAGCAATTTCAAAACGCCTCAAAGACATGGGAATGATTCAGAAGCAACGAAATTGGATGCCGTACGAATTGAAACCGAGAGATGTTGAACGGCGTTTGTTTGCTTGTGAACAGTTGCTTGAAAGGCAAAGACGGAAGGGATTTCTGCATCGCATTGTGACTGGGGACGAAAAATGGGTTCATTACGATAACCCCAAACGCAGAAAATCATGGGGATATCCCGGCCATGCTTCCACGTCGACGGCCAAACCGAATATTCACGGCTCCAAGGTCATGCTCTGTATTTGGTGGGACCAGCTCGGCATAGTGTATTATGAGCTGTTAAAACCGACTGAAACAATCACAGGCGATCGTTATCGAACGCAATTAATGCGTTTGAGCCGAGCATTAAAAGACAAACGGCCGCAATACAACGAGAGACACGATAAAGTGATTTTGCAGCATGACAATGCTCGACCCCATGTTGCGAAAGTGGTCAAGACATACTTGGAAACGTTGAAATGGGAAGTCCTACCCCACCCGCCGTATTCTCCAGACGTTGCTCCCTCTGACTATCACTTGTTTCGTTCAATGGCACACGGCCTGGTTGACCAGCACTTCCGGTCTTATGAAGAAGTAAGAAATTGGATCGATTCGTGGATCGCTTCAAAAGATGACCAGTTTTTTCAACGCGGGATTCGTACGCTGCCCGAAAGATGGGAGAAAGTAGTGGCCAACGATGGACAATACTTTGAATCATAAATGTATAACCAGTTTTTTACAATAAAGCCTCGAATTTCGGAAAAAAATGGCGGAAGCAAAGTTGTACACCTAATACATGTGCTGTCGTGTCTCGTATAGAACCAGGAGAATATATTCATTTTGATGTGGAAGCAGGGATTATTAAGTATCTTTCATATATTTCCATCGCATCTATTGTTAATCAATTGGAACTAGATTTCAATATAGACGGATGTAGATTAGATAAGTCAGGTAGCATTCAGATCTGGCCCATCCAATGTAGAATTGCAAATATACAACATGCAAGGCTTATAATAGTTGAAATTTATAAAGGTGCGCATAAGCCATGCGATTCCAATATTTTCCTGGAAAAATTCATTATGGATATTAGAAAAATCACGTGTAGTGGAGGTATTAATTTTCATGGTAATAAGATTCCAATAAGATTAAGATGTTTCATAGTTAACGCACCAGCTCGAGCTTTTCATCATCGTAATCATGTGTCCTGCCAGCCTTGTTCCAAATGTAAAGTTTCTGGGATACGTCATGAAAGTTATTATGTTTTTAATGGCACTAATCATCCTCTTCGCACAGATGAAGAATATATCAGATGTTTAGACGAGGATCATCACAAAGAGGGCAGGAGCCCATTATCAATGCTTCCAATAGGTATGGTTTTGCAAGTTCCTTTTAAGTACATGCACCTTGTATGATTGGGTGTAATGAAAAAACTCTTGTCTGCATGGATATACGGAAAATATTCATGTCTATCAAAGTTGTCAGGAAGATCCATCCATATTATGTGTACAAGATTGAATAATCTTAGAGAATATTGTCCATCGGATTTTACAAGACGTCCCAGATCTCTCGATATATGTTCCAAGTATAAAGCAACAGAATTTCGTCAATTTCTACTTTATACAGGCCCAGTTGTAACGTACGGTGTACTAGACGAACGATTGTACAAGCATTTTTTATTCTTACACGCAGCGATAAGAGTCATGGTCTCCAATTCATCGCCAAGACAGCACTTAAGCTTTGCAGAACTTGCGCTGCAAAAATTTGTTTATAGAAGTGAGAATCTGTATGGTCCAACATTTAATACTTATAATGTCCACAGGTCTTCTTCATATTATCAGCGATGTGAGACGTTTTGGTTGTTTAGATTCATTTTCCGCATTTCCTTATGAAAATAACATGTCAATTTTCAGGAAATATTGTAAGAAACCGGGTGTACCTCTCCAACAGTTTTTTAATAGAATGGCAGAGATAGAAGTTCATGGAACAAGCAATAATCAAGATGTTGATTCGTCTATTGTATCTATACCATATAATAATGATAGTAATTGTCTTCAATACCGTAAAATTAAATTTAATAACATATCATTAGGTATAGATGTACGTGACAATTGTTGTATCTTACATCTTGTATCTTAGTGATGGATCGATCTGTATCGTCTTTAACATTGTCGTGGATAATAACTCCTTTTGTTTTGGTGTTAAAAATTTTTTAGAGTTTCATGATTTTTCACGATATTGGCATGGTATCCTCTGTTTTTCAAATATATAGGTGCGCTACTTTAAACAGTGAAATTTTTTATGTTCATCCAGATGAGGTCCATGCAAAATGTTACAGGATGCCTTTTTCCAACAGCACATCGATGGACGATAGCGACAGTGACAAAGCAAATAATTCGGAAACGTCGCAATATATTGTCGCTGTTATTATACACAACGAGAAGATGTAAGATGTATCTATGCTGTAAACTGTTTATTTTTATTTTTATAGGAATTGCCAGAACACGTATTCTCTTTTTTTTGCATCTGTCTTCCATATTTTTCTCTCTTTTGCTTTCTAACTTTGTCGCTCTTACATGGTCTTTTCAAAAAGTGATGAGAAACCGTACGAGATGCTGTAATATTTACATTTTGCCTTTTTCTTATACTTTCTTATACTTGCCTTGTTTGTTAGAGATAATACATATTGTACCTATCTCCTTGTATTGTATCTATCTATATTCTATGTTCCTCGCGATAATTTGCTTAATAACTCACTTTGATGTTCGAATTTCTCCTCTTTAAATATATTGTAACATCTCTTGATAATCCATTCTTGATTGAATTGCACTTGACACTAAAAAGCATTTTGTAGATAGATTGTAGGTTCATTTTAAACAAAAATATATAAACATGTTAATTTGAAGAAAAAGGTCAATGTTATGTGAAACGGTAAGAGTTATTGCATAAAATATTACTATTCTATTAAGTTTTAAAATATGTATATATTGCCGATATTGATATATATTGTGAAATATAATGAACTGCATTTATAAGCTACTTTTTGAGAGAATAAAATAATCATGGATATTGTAATATTGCTTGTTTTTTAAATAACTAGAGTCAGTAATTAACAAATACTTAAATTTATTACGAAAATCATTTTACATAAATTCATTGAAAATCTTTTTTATATCTGACTATAATTAGTATAAAATATATCTGTTACATATTATATAAAATGTATCATTTACTAATATGTATTTTGACTTACAGGGATTTACAGATGGAGAGGCCGAAGCGTATAATTTCTAAACCATTGCGCTATCAGAGGACTTCTTCGGACGAAAGTCCGAAACGAAGAAATACCGCATCAGCAACTACCGGAGATATCGATAAGGACATCGACGATTTGAGGAGGATTGGGCAAAACATGGATAATGAAATAAATTATTTTTTTTCTCCATAACATACACTTATACAAAACCAAACATCGTACACACGCGCATACATTCCAAAACAATCAAATGAACCACATACAAACGTTGGGTCACATACAGTCATACAACCACAAAAAATATTCAAATATACAGCGGAATAAATAGTCAAGCACATACAAATATTCAATCACATACAAATATTGAAGCATATGGCATAAACAATCAAGCACACACAGATATTCAATCACACACAAACATTGAAGCACACGATATAAATAATCAAACATACATAGACCTTCAACCATACACAAGCATGCAAGCATACAGTACAAATAGTCAAACACACACAGATCTTCAACCGCATACAAGCATTTAATCATGCAGCGCAAACAGTCCAGCACAGACAGACCTTCATCCGCATACAAGCATTCAATCATACAGTATAAACAATCGAGCACACACAAATCTTCAACCGCACACAATTAAAACATTTCAAAACACTTGTGCCACTAATGTATCGCAGGCATCACATACATTACACACATATTCTTCTTCCCCACACAATAATACATCAGACATAGAAACTGGAAAAACAATTTACACTAATGATACATTATTCGAGTTTTAGGACAATACGGAAACATTGTCTCCTCAGGGCAGCACTATACATCAACGCAGACAAGTTCATCAAGGATCGGCTCATGGTCAGCGTACTTTAACACATGCAGAAATAATAGATGGGTAAATTTAAATATAATTGTTTGTATAAAATAAATCATTGTAAATTAAATAAAAATACTGATGCTATATAATAATAAATATTAGAATAATATTTACCTGTAAATGTTATTTAATCTTTGCAGAAGAGCGCACAGCTGTATACGTATGGAGGCAGAGCTGAAGTAAGTATCTAATATGTATCGTATTTATTAATACATGTGACATCTCTGTTACGACATCCTTGTAATATTGATTTATCTTTTGTAGGAGAATGAATACTTCGCTGGAAAAATTGTTGAAATGCGTGCAGCATCGCCATCATCCATCACATAAGCCAGCTATCCTCCCGATATCATCTTTAACAGAAATGGATACATTTGAAAGAATCGACGAGGAAGGTTATTCTGACGTCGTAAGTAAAACGAAAAAGGTGTATGCTCTTTATAATTTTTATGTAATATATATATTTTAATTTATAATTTTTACTTACTTTGTTTAGGTCAATTATTTAAGTTATATCGGCGGCTTCAATTTGAAAGAAGCCATAAATCTGTGTTTCAAAGAAGCTATAAAAGATTTCTTAACACCTTCATTCACTTGGTGAGGTCGCGAGAAAGGACGATCCTTGTATAATGCTCGCCTCACTGTGGCTATTTATGGTACAATCTTTTCCATTTTTTCCATGTAACTGTTATAATCATTATTGCGTGTCCCTCTAACAATAATGTATCTTGCATTCTTTTTTCGGAGGCTGTGTGTTCTAACCGGCATTTCGATAAACCGACTCGGTCGGAATTTCAATTGCAATTTCGTGAAGCTCTTCGGACGGCGAAAGGAAGATTGAGGCATAGAATGAGAGATCCACGCATGCAGTCAATCAATCGCGAGAGCGGCGATGAGCGGCCACAAGAAAATACGAATACCGTTGAGCAAGAAACCACAAATGACGAGGATTGAAAGTACTTTGCACTTTATTTATACAGATTAGTTAAGGGGATCCAAAAGCTCGTCTGTTTTACCGACCAAAACGATTATTATTTTGCACACCGAAATCTTTTTTTTAGTTGAATAGAAAAATAAATCCTTTTCCACGATTTAAGTACACATCGAAACAAAGACGAGACTTCACGAGTTTATGTTAAAAACAGAAAGAAACTAAAAAATTACAGTTTTTTTATCGGCCTCTGGCGTCAGGTCAGAACAATACTTACGTAATATAAAAGTTTTGCAATGTGTACGTGCAAAATAAGATACCTCTCCGCTCGGAAATGCATGAAAGAATATAGGTGAACGTTTAGAAACGTGTTTAGAAGCCTAGTAAAAAAGATTACTGTCTGCAAAAATTTCGTGCATATGTGTGTGTGCGAAATCGAGGCTCAAGAGTAAAACAGAGCGGTAGATTAGTTGCGTGATGTCGCGATAGACAGAGCTGCAATCGTACATGACAAAGACAGACATAATCGTACTATCTTCGTCTCTTTCATGTGTGTGAGAGTAATATACATGTACGCACTAACATTATTGCAGTATCTTTCTTCTCTCGATCATACGCTCTGTTTCTTTCTAATCGCTCGCTCGCTATGTACTACGTATCGCTTAGCTTCATCCTCCTCGCATATTCACTTACGAGCTTCACTCGCGCTTCTCTCTCTCTCTCTCTCTCTCTCTCTCTCTTTGCTCGTTCATTATTGTATTCTTTTATTCCCATTATTATATTCTTTTATTTGCTGAACTTTTATTCTTTCTATTCTCGTCTCTCTACATAAAAATAAATAAATTTATTTATTTATTTTTATTTTATACAGCATAAATGAGATATACAATACAAGTTATTTTCTTTTTTTATTTCACTATATATAGTTAATACAATACATAATTACGTTTCACTATAGTTAAATACAACACATGCACATACAAAAATACACATACACACGCACACGCACACATACATAATACTTTTTTTATTTATAAAATATACAATATCTTATTTATGCTTTATAAAATAAAGATGAATAAATTAATCAAGAGACGCGGTAGCGTCAGAGATGCCAATTCTGAGACTCTGCCACAGCCACAGCGTGTGGAGGGGATAACTCACACGCTGTGGCTGTGGCAGCGTCTCAAAACTGGCATCACTGGGTAGCGTCTCGCTAAGTATATCTTTTGTCGTTTTTTTGTTTACTGTAAACAGACGCTACCGTGTATCATTTACCGGAGTGAGGACGTTTTATGAAAATTTTAGAAAATGAATTCGAAATATCTCGTACGTCGGACCATCCTTTCGAGAGATGAACATATCAATCGAGAACATGGATTTTCCGAATATAATAATATCAAAATGATACTGGTACTTGCACTTGATGTACAGATCTCGATATTTCATATGAATTTTTCGGCCAAAAAGGTGTCACTTTTCGAGACGCCATGTTTGTCCAGGTTCACTGATACGCCGCTAGGCTATGCTGCTAGTCTGTTTTCCAGGTTCACTGATACGCCGCTAGGCTATGCTGCTAGTCCGTTTTCCAGGTTCACTGATACGCCGCTAGGCTATGCTGCTAGTCCGTTTTCCAGGTTCACTGATACGCCGCTAGACGTATGTCGCTTTGTTCGCAAGACGCCATATTGTTCCAGATTCATTGATATGTATACGCACGCACACATACATACATACGCGCGCCACACAATTCGCGCACACACGTAACGCATATACGCATATACGCACACATACGTACGCGCGCACACATGCACGCGTAAATATTCACGCACGCATATATCTCATAAATATAAATATTAAAATAAAATTAATAATATATTAAATAATAATTTTTCATAATTTATGTAATGTACCGCAGTTTTTCTATGCAGTATGGAATAATTCGTGAAGGTGAATTATGAAACATCCTGTATAGCAAAATCAAGAAACGCGATAGCGTCTCTCGTTAATATATAATAATTATATATAATAAATGTAATATAAGTATATCTTTCGTCTTTCTCGTTATATATAAAAATATATATAATAAATGTAATATAAGTATATCTTTCGTCTTGTTACAATAGATACATAATTTGTTGACATATTCTATGGTTTCGTCTTTTTTGTTATTAAGTACATGATATGTTAACATATCTTACGGAAAAATCGTTTGGACATACTTTCACAAAATAAACATTACAAATACAAAGCCGCTGATGAGGAGCGAATGAAGCAAAAACATTGAATATTTAAGAAGAAAAGGAATAGTTTTATTACATATATACATTTATATATATACACTTCTATGCAGACTGTAGCGCAGAGTGATTCTCGATTTCGTTGTTTCAACGCGATTCACTGTGTTATAGTTTGTGCAGTGTAATAGTTTTAAATATTGGTGATTGGCGTGAGGAGATTAAGTTAATTTGTATTTCTAATTTATTCTACAATTCTATATTTATTTATTACAGAAAATATCTAAGGTTAACGTAATATTTCGCATTAAATTTAGTTACATTACTCAATTTTATCGAATTCTATTAAATGTCTTAATATGTATTATATTTACAATAACCTTTAATATATTTATAATAACCTTTAAAGTTTTAATAATTGTTATACGATCGAGAATAGAGGAATGCCTTGACACATAAATATATCGGGGTATATTTGAGACGCATGCTTTATCTCTGAATAATTACGTATCATGATTGTTGATTAATTAAAATATTATTTTATTCATCTTGATAATGAAACTTTATTGATAAAATTATTATTATTAATAATAATAGTTAAATATAAAGATAAATATTAAAGCACATTTCTCTTGTTATTTTATATATAAAAATAAATATTGAAGTATAGTGTTGAGTCAGAAACTCATACAAAAAATATTACATTTTGCAAAATATGTATATACAGGGTGTCCTAAAACTACGTATTTCCTCTTAATGGCAGATACCTTAGAACATTTCAAGACAAAATTCCAAATGCAAAAATGCCGAGACTATGATAGTTTTCAAACGGGAAGCGATTAAATTTTACGATTGACAGGGCTGAAATTTCGTGCGCTCAGGCATGGCGAAATAACAAGTGAAAATAGTGCTCTATGAATGGGGCGCCCTTTTTATGATATTATGATTATCGTATAAATTTACAATAGCATTGTCATTATGTTTTCCTGCTTTTCTGTTTTCACGCATTGCATTAGTATATTCTTTTTACGAATAATGGATGCAAAAACTAAAAGCATCTCAAAAATGATTCAAGTAAAAATTTGTGACATGTTTCAACTTCAGCTGTCAAAGTGGTCGATCAATGTTACCATGAAGGTGTGTACTATTTCGCCGTACTGAGCGCGCAAAATCTCAGCCCTGGCATTCGTAAAATATAATCGCTTCCCATTTAAAAACTATTATAGTCTCGACATTTTTGTATTAGGATTTTCGTCTTGAAATTTTCTAAGGAATCTGTTATTAAGAGGAAATACGGTAGTTTTAGGACATCCAGTATATATATAGATATATAAAATGCGAAATGTTTCGTAAAATATATTGAAAATTGTAAAATGTTTAATTAATATCTTTTATTTTTTCTTTAGAAAAAAGTTAGGTTGGCAGCAGACAATTCATACTGCAAAGATAAAATCATGTAAGTGCTATATTTACATATTATTATTACTTAGTTGAAAAAATTAATAATATAAATAATCAAATAAATCAAATTGAATTGAATAAGGACAAGAGATAACAGAAACAAAAATGGCAATAAAAAAATTTAATAAAATTATCAAATTATGACATAAATATTATAAAGCAAAATGCATGGTTGGAAGATACCCATATGGACGCATTTCAAACGTTACTAAAAAATTGCTCTTTTTTCTGTCCTCGTGATACATGGAGAATTCAATATCCCGAAACAATAGAGCCTATTTCAGCTATGCAAGATCATATACAAATTTTGCATAGCAGTATGTCGAAATATGATGGTCACTGGGTATGTGCTATTACGATATCAAAGTAATATATATTATTTAAATGTGTTATTATTAATATTAAATTAAAATAAATGTATTTTATTATTACTATTATTACTATTATTATTATTACTATTAAAAAATTTTAAAAAGAACGACAATGTGGGATTGAGAGATGTGAATTTAATAAATCTTAGTTTTGCTCATGAAATTTCAAAGTTAATAAATATTACTATCGTTAGATTTAAAATTTGACTTTCTTTAAAATAAATTTTTTGAGCTCGTCAATTTTGTATCATTTTATAAATTCATCGCGTAGTACAAGAATATTTTAATTTAGCATTTATTAATACAACACAGTAGCATTTATTTATTTTTACAATAAAATATAAATATTAACAAATATGCAAAACATTTGAAAAAACAATGAGACAAAATGAGAACAAAAGTATTATTGCAATTATTAAAAGACATGATGATAGTTGCACGCACGCACGCACACACGTATATATTTTTTAATATATTGATATGATTAATATTTTAAAATAAACTTTGCAAAAATATGTGAAATCCGTCTAAAAAAGACATCACAGATGTAAAAAAAAGCGCTAAGTATATCTTTCTCCAGCCAAAACAATCCTTTACAAAAATTAAATGCCATCAAAAATATCTTCTCAAAAATTATATTTATTTTACAAAAATTTATCGCCACCAAAAATATCTTCTTAATAATTATATAATATTTATAAATTACATTTTATCTATATTAATAACACGGGAAAACAACTTAAAATATTAGCATCAAAAAAAAGTGAAATCAAAAAATCACGCTAAGTAAATTTAGGAAAATATAATGCATAATATTTAGTTGAATTGCTTTCTATAATTAGAATAGATCTATTTAATGTAAGATGCAAAAAATATAAAAATTGTGAAATTTTGCATTCTTTTATCTATTTAACATTTCATTCTATTCTATTTGCAGAAGCAAATAAAATGCAATAAAATATATATATATATATATATATATATATATATATGGCATTAGAGAGGGTGTAAAACTTAAAATTGATCGTACAAATGTATAATTATTATATATTTTTTAAAATATTTATATACATATATACAAATAATAAATTATTTATATCTAAATAATTATTCATATTTATTTAATTTAATTATACTTAAACGTATATTCAAGAAAAGAAAATATAAGACAAAAAATTAAATTCCGAAAATTAAAAAATTTTAGGTTAAAAAATAAAAACTCAAAAATTAAGGTTAAATATATAAATACAAAAACATTTAATGCAAAAGAATTTAAAGCTAAAAATAATTAAATTCAAAAAATTTTAAGCGCAAAATAATTGACGTTAAAAAAATGAAAGTAAAAAAATTTCATGTGCAAAAAAAACTTAGCGCTGTTATTCCAATTAAAATTAACATTATGAATAAAGTATAATACAAACTATGTAACGATACCGTTACTAGCCTCGCGGGCCGACCAGCCGCCCGCAATTCCGAGGCTCGGCGCCAATGGCGCCCCTAAGCTCCCACACCCGTGTCGCGGCCCCACCGTAGGGACCACCCCACCACACGTGGATTCGCGCGAGTGGGAGGCCGGCCGCCGGTATATAAGGCGCTCCGGCGAGCGTAGCGTTACCAGTTCCCGATCCCGAGTCCTACCTAGTACAACTCCTGATCCGAAACCTATACCGCGTTACACCAGGCTACGGGCTACCCGTAGTTACGCCGGGTTACCCGGTTGCTGGGACGGCGCATCCTGATACCTAGCGTTACACCAGGTCACGGGCTACCCGTGGTTATGCCGGGCTTCCCGGTTGCTGGGACGGCGCATCCTACCCCGCGTTAAACCAGGTCACGGGCTACCCGTGGTTATGCCGGGCTTCCCGGTTGCTGGGACGGCGCATTCTCAATCCTTAGCGTTAAACCAGGTCACGGGCTACCCGTGGTTATGCCGGGCTTCCGGGTGCTGGGACGGCGCACTCTTAGTTCATAAGACCGTACCGCACCCCGCGTCCCGTTCAACCTGGACGGCCGTTTGTATAGACCGCGACCGTTTCCTCCGTAAGACCACTTTGGTCTCCGTGTATCTCTCTGCACATATACCGCGACCTGTTCTATTGTAAGACCGTTGTACATATATACCGTAACCAGTAAGACCGCTCTGGTCTCCGCGTCCTGATAGACTCTAGCACCGATTGTATATACCGCGACCTGTCCATATTGTAAGACCGCATTGTATATACCGCGACCTGTCCGTATTGTAAGACCGCCCTGTACATACCGCGCATTCAGACTGTAGAGTTAATTAGATATTAGGATTCCCACCAAGTATCACGCCGCTTCCACATTCACACACGGCCTTCAGACTACTAAGGAGCGTCAGTCCTTTTAAGGATAGAACGCCGAGAACGCCGACGCCCCGTCCTTTTAAGGATAAGGCCGCCAGGCAGTTGGAACTACATTGAAGGCCACGCGACACCCCGTAGTGTTTAAGATCTGTACTGTACTTCCCGGAATAACCATAGCTTATTTGCATGCGAACCCCGCGACTGCCGAACACGGCCGCTTGAGCCACGCTCGATTCCCGAGCTCCACGCGCACCAACCGCTCACGCGCGAAACTCTGTACGAACCGTGTTTGCTCGTCACCTTGTGAATACCAATCGCTCACGCGCGAAACTCTGTACGCACCGTTCCCGCATGTTGCTTCGCATAGCTCTCTGTGTTAAATATATTTTATAGTAACCGCTTGAATAAACCTAATTATTTAAACCGCTTATACCGAGGTAAAGTAAGTTGGAGTTTCCCCCTTCTCCCGAATCCTGGCACCGGCGAGCCTTGATCCGCGGCGTACGGGAAAGGTGAACCGTTACAACTAAAATAACTTTACATAACAGCGCTTAAAGTTTTTTGAATTTAATTATTTTTAGCTTTAAATTTTTTTGCATTAAATGTTTTTGTATTTATATATTTAACCTCAATTTTTGAATTTTTATTTTTTAACTTAAAATTTTTTAATTTTCGGAATTTAATTTTTTGTCTTATATTTTCTTTTCTTGAATATACGTTTAAGTATAATTAAATTAAATAAATATGAATAATTATTTAGATATAAATAATTTATTATTTGTATATATGTATATAAATATTTTAAAAATATATAATAATTATACATTTGTACGATCAATTTTAAGTTTTACACCCTCTCTTATGCCATATATATATATATATATATATATATATTTTATTGCATTTTATTTGCTTCTGCAAATAGAATAGAATGAAATGTTAAATAGATAAAAGAACGCAAAATTTCACAATTTTTATATTTTTTGCATCTTACATTAAATAGATCTATTCTAATTATAGAAAGCAATTCAACTAAATATTATGCATTATATTTTCCTAAATTTACTTAGCGTGATTTTTTGATTTCACTTCTTTTTGATGCTAATATTTTAAGTTGTTTCCCGTGTTATTAATATAGATAAAATGTAATTTATAAATATTATATAATTATTAAGAAGATATTTTTGGTGACGATAAATTTTTGTAAAATAAATATAATTTTTGAGAAGATATTTTTGATGGCAATTAATTTTTGTAAAGGACTATTTTGGCTGGAGAAAGATATACTTAGCGCTTTTTTTTTACATCTGTGATGTCTTTTTTAGACGGATTTATTATCATGTAGGAAAACAAGAATAGAAAGAATAAAAGTCGAACAAATAAAAAATTATAATAATGGGAATGAAAGAATACAATAAAGAACAAGCAGAAAAAGAGAGAGAGAGAGAACGAATGAGGAGCAAGCGAGATAGCTGACATGAAAGACTTCCGAAGTCTCGCTCGCGAGGCTCGCTTTATCTATAATCTCTCGCGTGGTCGCGTTATATATCGTTACTGTAAAATTTTTGTTTTTTGCGCTTATTGATCGGAAAATAATTACAATGAGTTAATGATATTTTACCAATTAAAATGATACCAAACACGAAATCGGATAATTTTTAATCAATTATGTAATTAAAATTATGATTACTTATTTCATTAAAAATAATCCGATTTATGTCATATTTAATGTAATTTTAATCGCAAAAATGTAATTAATCCATTACAATTATTTTCAGATATATAAAATGCGAAATATATTACTTTTATTTTCTATAGTAAGGTGACATATACATGTCAAAGATTACAGATAAAGGGAGCCTGGCGAGCGAGACTTCGGAACTCTTTGATGTTTGTCATTTCGCTTGCTCCTTCATTCTTTCTTGCTCTCGCTTTTGTCGATTCTTCAGCATCGGGGATCTTTCCTTATGTACAAAATATAAACATTTTATAAAATAAAAACTGAAACTTACATCTTGGATGTTATTAATATGAATATAATTATAATGGATTAATGAGATTTTTGCGATAAAAATGATACTAAACACAACATAAATCGTATAATTTTTAATGAAATAAGTAATCATAATTACATATAATACATAATTGATTAAAAATAATCCAATTTATGTCATGTTTGGTATCATTTTAATCGCAAGAAACTCATTAATCCATTATATTTATATTCATACTAATAAAATCTAAAATAAAAGTTCCAGTTTTTATTTTGTAAAATGTTTATATTTTGTACATAAGGAAAGATCCCCGATGTTATAGAATCGACAAAAGCGAGAGCAAGAAAGAATGAAGGAGCAAGCGAGATGACAAACATCAAAGAGTTCCGAAGTCTCACTCGCCAGGCTCCCTTTATCTATAATCTTTGACGTGTATATGTCATCTTATTATAGAAAATAAAATATCTGTATTTCGCATTTTATATATCTGAAAATAATTGTAATGGATTAATTACATTTTTGCGATTAAAATGACACTAAATATGACATAAATCGGATTATTTTTAATGAAATAAGTAATTATAATTTTAATTATAATACATAATTGTTTAAAAATTACCTGATTTATATTGTGTTTGGTATCATTTTAATCACTAAAATATCATTAATTCATTGTAATTATTTTCGGATCAATAAGCGCGAAAAACAAAAATTTTGCAGTAACGATATATAACGCGAGAGATCATAGATAAAGCGAGCCTCGCGAGCGAAACTTCGGAAGTCTTTCATGTTAGCTATCTGGCTTGCTCATCATTCGTTCTCTCTCTCTCTCTCTCTCTCTCTCTCTCTCTCTCTCTCTCTCTTTCTCTGCTTGTTTTTTATTGTATTCTTTCATTCCCATTATTATAATCTTTTATTTGTTCGACTTTTATTTTTTCTATTCTTGTTTTCCTACATGATAATAAATTAATTTATTCATCTTTATTTTATAAAGCATAAATAAGATATTGTATATTTTATAAATAAAAAAAAGTAGTATGTATGTGTGCGTGTGTATTTTTGTATGTGCATGTGTTGTATTTAACTATAGTGAAACATAATTATGTATTGTATTAACTATATGTAGTGAAATAAAAAAAGAAAATAACTTGTATTGTATATCTCATTTATGCTATATAAAATAAAAATAAATAAATATATTTATTTACGTGTAGAGAGATAAGAATAAAACAGAAAAATAAATGTTGAACAAATACAAAAATATAATAATGACCATGAAAGAATAATGAATGAACAAAAGGAGAGAGCGAGAGAGAGAAGCGCGAGTAAACGCGTAAGCGAATATGCTAGAAGAATAAAGCTAAGCGATATGCAGTACGTAGTAAGCGAGCGATTAGAAAGAGAGATACAGAGAGAACAGAGTAAGCATATGATCGAGAGAAAGAAGATATTAGAAATTGCGATAATGTTAGTGCGTACATGTATATATTATACTCTCTCACGCATGAATTAAAGTTTGGTAATTTATCAATTAATTATTGTATATAAAGCAGTAAAAATATATTGTGATATTGACTTATTTCAATATATGGAACACAATGCAAAAGATCGCGTTTTCTTTTATGCATGTTTTAAATAATTATGTTGGTAATGGCGGAACTAAAAATGTCGGTATTATCGACCATTTTAGTTACGTTTAGATGAGGGCGCTAACCCATCGGAGTTCGCCCGTCAGTTTAAGATCCCCTTAATAGATATTATTTAAATGACATCGGTTGTGTGTGTATACGTGTTGTATATGCGTGTCCATGTCCCGATTGGACAGACTTCCCTAGGCCGCGTTCAGAAACATCACCCGTGTGCACCATAGATTTATAGAGATAGACTGCGCGCTCTTACGGTCTGGCTGTTTTAAACATTGAAGGACAGAGATATAGTGGTCGGATCTCTTCCTCTCTCGCACAGTTGAAGGAAAGGAGATATCGCGGCTGGCGGAGAATGAACGGAGAAGCGAGGAAAATGCGCATATACTTGCAAACTGTTCATTCTCCGCCAACCGCGATATCCCCTTTCCTTCAACTGTGCGAGAGAGAAAGAGATCCGACCACTATCGCTCTCTCTTTCTAATGTTTAAGACAGTCTTTCGACAGAGACGTGCAGTCTATCTTTATAAGTCTATGGTATGCACACGGGTGATGTTTCTGAACGCAGCCTCGATTTATCAATCGTGGTGTAGTGAAAATCCCTAAGCACCGGTCGATATGAATGGTAAGTGTCCAATCGTGAGATGTATACTAACGGAATTCTCTCTCTAAATATAGTTACATTCCAATGAAAATGCTGTAATTAATATATAAAAATATTTTAATCCTCAGGAAACCATGTGGAAGATGTCCGCAACAGACGAGAGAAGAAGAAAGAAGAAACCAATCGGCACTTTTCAGTGCCATTTTAAACGATTACGTTGAATCGACTCGGAGAATCGGCACTTTTCAGCGCCAGCTTCTTAACCACTTCTCAATCGGCACTTTTCAATGCCATTTTTTCACCTTTCTACCAACTTAATCGTTTATTAATTTGCAGAACGACAATATCAAAATTTAAAAAAATGTCTATCATATACATAATTCATATATATAATTATATTGTTAGAAATTTTAATATTGTCATTCTGCAAGTTAATCACTATTACGTTTAAATCATATTGGTAAAAAGAGGCATTTAACCTTTATATTAAATCTATTTTCGGTTTTGCTTGTACTTTTCTACAAAGATTCTCTCCATTTAAAAATCAAAGTTTATTTTAATACGCTTTACACAGGGTATATTATAATTCGCGCTCACGAATTACGTAGCGCTATTTCTGAATGAAAAATGAGTCGGAAAGTCCTGAACCATTTTTTTCTGCGTTGCTGAATGAAAGAGGAATTATTAATTAAAGGTCAATGCGATTTTTTAAATGGACATATGTAAGCTAGTGAGCCGCACATCGAGCAGTATGCATGGCTACATTCAATTCGACGCGCGGTTCACGTTTGTATGTCTGTCTAAAGAACTGCGCTAATAGGGTGACATTTATTTAATAATTCCTCTTTCGTTAAGCATCGCAGAAAATAATGGTTCACAACTTTTCGACTCACTTTTAATTTAGAAATAACGCTATGTAATTCGTAGGCGCGAATCATGATACACTCCAAATATAATTTTTCTCTTTTTCAGGTTTTTTGCTTCTTTTCTCCAACGAGCGTATATACATCGAGTGGCCTTCACTTGGACACAGTACAAATGGACACGGTGCAAATGGACACGTTGCAAATGGACACGAAACTTTGCACACGGTTCAATTGGACACAGTGCATTTGGACACAACAATTTTGGACACAGTAGCTTTTGGACACAGAAGAAAATTCATTTGGACACCGTTCAGTAGCACACCGGTCAGGTGTAATGAAAAAGAAGGGAAAAGGAAAAGGAGTGAAGTGAAAGAGAAAGGAGCGGGGGAGGATGAATGAGAAGGGCTAAAGAAGAGGAACAAGGAGGAGTATGGGAAGGAAGAGGCGAGGAGAGACCACAAAAAGGGAAGGAAGGAAAGGGAAAAGAAATTGGAGGTTAGGAAGAAGAAGAGAGAGAGAGAGTAAAAGAAGAAAAGGAAGAAGAAGATCACGTGGGAAGTGACGATGAGAAAACTGGGAGAAAGAGTGGACAGAGAATAGACCGATAAGAAAGATAAAGAAGTGGATAATGCAGATCGTTACCATAAGAGAGGAGAGAGAGAGAGAGTGAGAGAGGAAAAGGATGAAGAAGAGCACGTAGTAAGTGACGGTGAGAAAATTGGAAGAATGAACGGACAGAGAGTAGACCGATAAGGAAGATTAAAGAGTGGATAATACAGATCGTTACCATAAATAGAGGAGAAGGAACGGCGGAGGAAGACGTAGGAGGCAAGATAGGGGGAGCGGAAGGATCGAGCATGCGGAGGAAAGAGAGGTTAAGAGGCAGACAGAAGTGTGGCACAACTCAAGAAAGGATTAAGAATTTAGAAAAGTGATAGTGAAAGAGCAAAAGAGCAAAAGAGACAGGAAGGATCGGACAAGGAAGATGAAAAAGGCGGAAGCATGGTGTGAGGTGGCGCGGGTTAATGGAAGTGGATCGAGCACATGGTGGTTTGACACGGAAACGGGAGTCAAAGGGGGAAGAGAGGAACGGCGAAAGAAAGATCAGGCGAATCGGAAGCGGGTAGTGAGAGTAGGAGAGGAGGAAGTGGCGTGGAAGTTAGAGGGGAAAGCGCACGGCGGTGAAGAAGAGAGAAGAGAAGGAGAGATCAAGGGAAAAGGAGAAAGAAGAAAGAGACGACACTGCACAGGGAAGAATGGATGAAGGAGCTACTGGAAGAAGTGAGAGGTATAAAGGGAGAATTTGAAACTAAGGAGGGTAGAGAAAGGGAGAGGAAGGTGAAAAGAACAGAGGAGGAGAACAACGACAGCAGTGGAGGAGAACGGGGAGAGGAGGGGGGAGCGGTGAGAAGGAGAGAAAGCATAGTGGCCGGGTAAAGAGGAGAGAAGAGGAGGAAAGGAGATGCAGGAAAAGGAGGCAGGAGTTGACAGGACGGAGAGTAAGGAAGGAAATTCTGATGGGACTTGGAAGAGAGAAGAAGAGAAGGAAGAGAGAAAGGGAGAGGAGAGAGTGAGAGGAGGAGAAGGGAGAATGTCGAGAGAAAAGGAGGCAAGGGAAGAGAGAAGAAGAGGAGGAAAGAGCGAAGAAAAAGGATAGAAGAGAGCACAGAGGAAGAGAGAAAAGGAAGGTGCGCGGTGGTAAATAATATGAGACTATGGGTTGATGGGAAAGAGGGGAAGTGGGATGAGGAAAGAAAGATAAGGTGGGGAAGAGAGAGACAGGAGAAGGGTGTAGGGAGGAGAGCTGTCAAGAGGGGGAGAAGAAGAGGTGATGAGAGTAAAGGACTGTAAGAAAGTGTGAGAAATAATTGGAAAATTGAAAATTGTAGAGTGTAAAAATTGCAACCCCATAGGGGAGTCAATAAAGACCATATCTATCTATCTATCTAATCATTCAATATGTTTAGGAAATGTATATGAACCAACATGTGTTGGGATGGATATGCAGGGTGTTTCATTTTAATTTCCCCATACAAATATTTCGGAAAATAAGAAAAATTCGACGAAATGTTTCAGACAAAAGTTGTATAATTTCTAGGGGGACATAAGATGGTGCTATTAGTTTGACCTTGAAGAGTCACATGAAGGTCACGTAAAGGTCATTTTGAATTTCTTAAATGGAACCGCCTACTTTTTATTGCATATTCTTGTAGCTTATCTCGAGAGCTTTTCAAAACACTATAATAAAGTATTTTTTCATTAAGTACTTTCTGAGTTATTTTATATTTTAATCTGACATATTTTGATATAAAAATTAAAATATCTTCTAAAATATTTAGTATTCGATAATCTTACCGTAATACTTTTATGTTCAGAATAATGAGACAAATCAATTAGTATAAACAGATAATTGTTTTTAAGAAAAAGTATGTAATTATTTACAATGTATTTTTTTAAACAATTATTTGTTTTTTTCTTTACACTAATTGATTTGTCTCATTATTCTGTACATAAAAGTATTACGGTAAGATTATCGAAAACTAAATATTTTACGAGATATTTTATTTTTTATATCAAAATCTGTCAGATTAAGATATAAAATAACTCAAAAGTACTTAATGAAAAAATACTTTATTATAGTGTTTTGGAAAGCTCCCGAAGTAAGCTACCAGAATATGCAAAAATATATAGGGTGTTCTATTACGTTATCTTACGTTACCTTCATGTGACTTTTCAAGGTCAAACTAATGGCACCATCTTATGTCCCCCTAGAAACTATACAACTTTTGTCTGAAACATTTCGTCGAATTTTCCTTATTTTCCGAAATATTTGCCTGGGGAAATTAAAATGAAACACCCTATATAATAGAAATGATTATATAAGGGTATGTAATTATTTAATAAATATTTTAATAAATAAATATTTGGAAAATTATGTAACTGTTACTACTATGTATATATATCAAGCATTCGTAACTTTTATCACAGCGATAAAACTTAGTTTGTGGACATCTCATTGTATTTTATAGCAAGAATATGAGATCAGTTATGCTCAATGACTAAAACACAATGAGATGAGAATCCTACAATTACCTTTAATTAATGAACGAAATGCTGGTTTATTTAGACATATGTTGTTGGCTATAACTCGGTAATATTCTCTTCTTTCTGAAAGATCAAGTATTTAATTTTTTATACTGTTTTATGTATAAAATTTTTTATACACGATGCATATGTCTATAAAAATTTTTTATAAAATCTATTTAAAAGCTATATATAATGTGTGTATATGCGCACACGTGCGTAATGTGTGTGAGTGATTGTGTGCATGTGTGTACATATACTAAGCAACAGGATTGCCTTAACACACGAATTTATGCATTTCTATATTTTCTACATATGTATATAGGGAAAATATGTGTTCTCCGATATGTGCATAAATTCATGTGTTAAGGCAGTCCGGTTGTTGGGTGTATGAATATATATATGTGTGTGTGCGTATATGTATTCAATAGTTAATCACATAATTATTACAATTTTTCATCATAAAAATTGAAAAATGATATTTATAATTATTTACCATGTTGAGCTATGATGCGACAAATATATCTTCTCCATTTGTAGCTTGCTACACAATAATTTTTGTGTCTGACCACATCTTTTCTTTTACATATATGATAAATCCCATCAGTAAATAAGACGAGTGCAAACATTATTATTTACGTGAGAAAACAATGGACTACCGACTATTACATTAATGAAATTTCTACTTTCATATAGATTTAATTGGCGTATGCTGATTATAAGGGTTGATCAATTCTAGCTGATCATCAACAAACAAAAAAGTCCGACGGCTAAATAACTCGTGAGAGAGTTCAAATATAAAAATTACGTTCGAATAATACAACACGCGAAAACACGCATAAACACGTTCACTCCCGACAACGGTCAACGGTCAACGAAATTTCAATTAATTTAACCGTTAACTTGCAGTATGACCAACATTAAAATTTTGTATAATATAATTATCGTCAGTAAAGACCATCGTACATGAAAAAGCTTTAGTCGTAATCGTAAAGCCGTAAACAAATCGACCAATCACAGTCAAGCATTCTCACAACGTAATAATAGCGTTTTCAAATGAACGCGTTAATTAAACCCGGATCAATTAATCACAATATTTTACTATGAAATCAAGTTTTTTATTGGCAGAGATGATGCAATGACGTCATTAATCGCTCTCAGAGCGATTAAACCTGCTACATTCGAAAACGCCATAAGAATGTTGAACGCACTGATAGGAAAAAAGGGCGCGTTCCACTTAATGACTGCAACGCTCGCGAGCATCACTCTATCTTTCTTTAACTTTTGGTGAACAACAAGGATGAAATGATACCATGAGCATTGCGGTCGTTGAGTGGAACGCGCCCAAATACAGATAATGCTCGCGATCGTTGCGGTTGTTAAGTGGAACGCGCCTAAAGAATGCTTTCCGATTCACGCATGATGCGCATAGGGCCCGTTCCACTTAACGACCGCAACGCTCACGGTATCATTTCATCTTTGGCCGCGTTCCGATATTCACTGCCAGTACTGAAAATCTATAGTTTACATCACGTGCATTATATATTTTCAGTACTGGCAGTGAATATCGGAATGCAGCCTTTGTTGTTCACCGAAAGTTGAACAAACACAGATGATGCTGGCGAACGTTGCGGTCGTTAGGTGGAACGCGCCCATAATACATCATTAGGCGCGATCAGCAGAAAAAACCGCTCAGTAACAATTGAACGTGATTGGCTCTTACTTTTAGAACCAACAAATCAACGTCGAGTGTTGACAAGACGATAATTGAGCGCTTTCCCTGCCGAAAGCGACGTCTACAATAAGATTTTAGGTAAATATAGCGAATAGGGGACCCAGCCCCAATGACCTTGACCTTGACATATGTTGTCAAGGACATAATTCTGAGTAACTTTTTCTTCTAATTTAATCGTCGCTCGTTGCTTATTAAAAAGTTATTAACAAACAAAAATTTGTAAAAATCAAGATTTATACATAGTCTGACAATGATAAACTGGATATTTAAGTTAGTTTACAGAAATAGTCCTACGTATACTACACATATAAACTGAAATAAACACGTTTTTACATATATAGGGTGTTCAAAAATAAAATATAAGTATGTTGAATTAATTATTTATTGGATATAATCATAAGAATTCACTAGTACAGAAAATAATAAAAAATGAACATGAAATAGTATAAACATTGAGGGAAGGTATTCAAATGTAAACACAAAGCAATATTTCCGCGACCTGCTAACATCAATGTGTATGTACACGTGAAAGTTGAAAATATATATCTTGAAAATGTATTTTTAGCAGATTCATTTATTTATGTGTAGTAAATCGATGGGCCGGGGGAAGAGGAAAAGGTAAAACTTAAAAGTTTGAAATATACCAAAGTACATGCATGGACAGAAAGCACGCGCACACACACACACACACACACACACACACACACACGGGGAGGTCCAAGGGGGGCCTTCGGCCCCCCTCCCGCACCCACCCCGCCGGTAGGCAGGGTGGACCTCGCTTTACAATGTAGCATGTACTTCGTAAGTTGTAAAGCGAGGTCCACTCTGCCTACCGGCGGGGTGGGTGCGGGAGGAGGGCCGTAGGCCCCCCTTGCATCCCCCCCCGTGTGTGTGTGCGCGCGCGCGCGTGCTTCCTGTCCGTGCATGTACTTTGGTATATTTCAAACTTTTTTTGTTAATAACTTTTTAATAAGCAACGAGCGGCGATTAAATTAGAAGGAAAAGTTACTCAGAATTATGTCCTTGACAACATATGTCAAGGTCAAGGTCATTGGGGCTGGGTCCCCTATTCGCTATATTTACCAGATTTTAAGCTCTGAGCCTTAAGAAATTGACTAACCACAATCGAATATTCTCCTCATACTTGACTGTGATTGGTCAATTTCTTAAAGCTCGTATCGGACTACGCATTGAAAATTGAAGATTGAAGATTAAAGATTGGAATTTGACTAATCAGAACAAAAAGGACTAAAATTTCTTTATTTTGATTGGTCAAATTTCAATCTTGAATCTTGAATCTCAATCTTCAATGCGTAGTCTGATACGGGCATAAGACTTAGGACTTAAAATCTTATTGAAGACGCCACTGAACGCGGCCATTTATTCTTGTTTAACGTTCAGTAAACAACAAGGATAAATAATGCATCATGCACATCACGCGTAAAACGGAAAATGCCATTCATCTATCGTCTACGGCTGCGCTTGGGAAAACACTAGAAATGCTTCAAAACATTGCATTAACTAATCAGAATAAAGAAATCTTTACTCTTTTTGTCCTGATGGTCAATTAAATGTTTCGAAGCATTTCTAGCGTCTTCCAGACAGCAGCTCCTCCCGACTGTTTTTTTATGTTGTATGGTATGCTGTCCGTAAACAATCAATAATTATATTGTACTCTTTTGCATATAAAATTTCACGATGCCGTGACATACGTGAGATTTTAAGTGCAAAAGAATATAATATAATTATTAATTATTTACGGACAGCATACCATACAACATAAAGAAACAGATATACAAATTTATAAATATAGCTATTCTAATACCATATTCCAATATATGTATATACATTATGCGAGACGGAACATAAATGTAAACCTTCAAAAATAATTATTACAAATATAATTATTAAGGTAAAAAAAGTACGCCAAGTATATAAAAAAATCTCATCTTGTATGTAACAAAAAATTTAAATATGATTTTTTTACAAAAAGTAGTGATATCCCTCTAAAAAAAACCTTACGGTACCTAAAGGTAAAAACAATACGCCAAGAATATAAAAAAAATTTCAACTCGTATGCAACAAAAAGTTCAATATTTATCCCTACAAAAAATTTTTAAAATAATTTTTCTTTGAAAAATAACTTCTAAAAAATAACTCTAGTAGTATAGGGGCCACTATAGCTACACACAACAAACTCCCACCCATGGCCCCGACCCCCTGCTGTGTGTCTGTCTGGCCACGCCCACCACAGGTGCCTATGGAAAAAAGAGAGGACTCGTGGACGTCTACGAGACAATTTTAATTATTTTAAAAAAGGGGAAGGGGATGCGTGGACGTCTACGAGATAATTTTAATTATTTTAAAAAGGGAGAGGGGATGCGTGGACATCTACGAGATAATTTTAATTATTTAAAAGGGTGGAGGGGACACGTGAACATCTACGAGACAATTTTTTATTTTTTTATTTTTTTCCGGGGCGAGTGGAAATACTCGGGGTTCGAACCGGGTGTCCTCCACATTTCCAGACA
>CAJQTV010000402.1:0-82736 GCA_907163055.1 Formica aquilonia x Formica polyctena | reverse complement strand
GAATAAAATTTCTTATAAGATCTCAAAGTCTGGCTGGAACGTTCGGGGCCACCCTGTATATTCACAGTTATCGATGTGTTGAGCAAATATGCATGGGCTGTACCGCTCAAGAGTAAGAGTGGAAATGAGATGTCGGAAACGATCGCAAAAATAATTCTAGACGATGGAAGATGTCCGAAAAATTTTCAAACCTACAAAGGAAAAGAATTTTACAACGCAAATGTACAGAAACTCGTGAAGAAACACAACATTAATCATTATTCGACGTACTCTGTCATGAAAGCCTCGGTCGTGGAACGATTCAACCATACGTTAAAGAACAATATATGGAAAATGTTTACGCTTAACAGAAATTTCATGTGGATCGACGCGTTGTCCCGACTCGTTGGAGAGTACAATGCGCGAAAACTTCGCACTATCGGTATGAGGCCTATTGATACCCCCCCCCCCCCGATCGCTAATAAACTTTTATAATAAATACGGTATACAGCAACGTAAAGATTGCGATTCCGGCAAGATTCAATGTAGGCGATCCGGTGCTGATTGACCCGACTTTACTCAATAATAACTCTTTTATTAAGCGTTATAAAAAAATGGTTCAGGACTTTTCGTCTCAGTTTTTGGTAAGAAATAACGCTATGTACTTAGTGGGCGGTCATTGCGGGTCACCCTGTATATTCGAAGATTCGCGCGAAAATCCCGTCACCGGCAGATTTTCCGAATACGAGTTACATCGCGTTGCTAATCTCGACGTACAGGGTGCTTCCGCAACATACACATCAGTAAGTTGGGTTGCCTATCTGCCTATCGGCAGAGGCATACTTAACTCGGCTTGCAGAATAAAGTCGGAATGTAAATCCGATGGAACTAAGGAAAGAGTTATCGGCTTTTACCACTCTGGTATAGTGTATAGTTGTAATATTTAATAATATAAATAAAATAACACAGATAAAATAACACAGATAAGATATTAAGAAATTTAAACAAAAATCTTTTTTTATTGCAATGTTTATAACAAATGTTCGATACAATTCCCATTTTGTCTAAGCATAGAGCAATCCTACGAATGAAATTTTTTCTCACTCGTTGAATCATAACAGGAGTGATTTCTGCACACGCGTTGCGAATTTTATTTTTAAAATCTTCTAGATTTTCCGGCAGAGTTTGATACACTTTATTTTTTAAGAAACCCTACGCGAAAAAATCCATAAGCGTGAAATCCGGAGAGCGTGGTGGCACATCCTCAAGAAGTTCGTCGATCTGATAAATAACAATACTCTTACAAAAAGAATACTCTTTATAAATAACAATTATTATGAATAAGAACTCGATCGTTATCTGTTTGAGAGAAGTTTATGACGTGAAAATCATAGTTGAGAAATTACGATGGAACCTATCGAAAGAAATAATTATTCATATGAAGAATTAACGGACATGATTCTTATTTATGGGGAGTGTCAAAAGAATCAAAGGCAAGCAGCTGCACTTTACACTCAAAGATTTCCGGACAGACGACATCCGAACCATGGTTTGTTTCATCGCCTTTGTGAGAGGTTACAAACAAATGGAGCATTTTATAAATCCAGCAGACCCATCCATGTTCCGCAGAGAGAACAGGAAGTAATTGATGCTGTTCAACATGCTATTATGACAAATCCTCATACAAGCACAAGAGCAATTGCCACAGATTTGAACATGAACCATATTACCGTTCACAAAATTATTAAACATTCTCTGGATATGCATCCATTTAAACGCCATACAACACATAGACTTACACCTCGTGATATGCAACGACGTTTAAATTTTTGCGAATGGCTTATTGAACACGTAAGTTTGTTTAAAAATTTTCTGTTCTTTTGTTGCAATATATCAGCCGTTATTGCCGTTACCAAGTTGTGTCGTTAATTTCATAATAAATTATTCATTTTATGTAGGTAAATTTCAATGATGCCGGAAATTATCTATTTTTAAGAAACATTCTTTGGTCTGATGAAGCAATTTTTGGAAGTGATGGATGCATAAACAGACATAATGAGCATCACTATGCGGAACACAATCCACATTGTATAAAAGTAACGAACATTCAGCGCAGATGGACTGTGAATGTGTGGCTCGGAATTATAGGGGATTACATAATCGGTCCTAAATTTATCCAGGGCAATGTGAACGCACATTATTATGGAAATTTTCTTCATCATCGGCTCGACGAACTTCTTGAGGATGTGCCACTGGTTAATAGATTGGAAATAAGGTAAATATAGCGAATAGGGGACCCAGCCCCAATGACCTTGACCTTGACATATGTTGTCAAGGACATAATTCTGAGTAACTTTTTCTTCTAATTTAATCGTCGCTCGTTGCTTATTAAAAAGTTATTAACAAAAAAGTTTGAAATATACCAAAGTACATGCACGGACAGGAAGCACGCGCGCGCGCGCGCGCACACACACACACGGGGGGTGCAAGGTGGGCCTTCGGCCCCCCTCCCGCACCCAACCCGCCGGTAGGCAGGGTGGACCTCGCTTTACAACTTACAAAGTACATGCTACATTGTAAAGCGAGGTCCACCCTGCCTATCGGCGGGGTGGGTGCGGGAGAGGGGCCGAAGGCCCCCCTTGCACCCCCCGTGTGTGTGTGTGTGCGTGCTTCCTGTCCATGCATGTACTTTGGTATATTTCAAACTTTTAAGTTTTACCTTTTCCTCTTCCCCCGGCCCATGCGTTCGATTTACTACACATAAATAAATGAATCTGCTAAAAGTACATTTTCAAGACATATATTTTCAACTTTCACGTGTACATACACATTGATGTTAGCAGGTCGCGGAAATATTGCTTTGTGTTTACATTTGAATACCTTCCCTCAATGTTTATACTATTTCATGTTCATTTTTTATTATTTTCTGTACTAGTGAATTCTTATGATGACACAGTCTTGTTTAATTCTTCCAAGCGTAAAGTTCTTACTTTTCATTTTATTTTTGAACACCCTATATATGTAAAAACTTGTGTTTATTTCAGTTTATATGTGTAGTATACGTAGGACTATTTCTGTAAACTAACTTAAATATCCAGTTTTTCATTGTCAGACTATGTATAAATCTTGATTTTTACAAATTTTTGTTTGTTAATAACTTTTTAATAAGCAACGAGCGACGATTAAATTAGAAGAAAAAGTTACTCAGAATTATGTCCTTGATAACATATGTCAAGGTCAAGGTCATTGGGGCTGGATCCCCTATTCGCTATATTTACCGAAATCACTCCTGTTATGATTCAACGAGTGAGAAAAAATTTCATTCGCAGGATTGCTCTAGGCTTAGAGCAAAATGGGAATTGTATCGAACATTTGTTATAAACATTGCAATAAAAAAAGATCTTTGTTTAAATTTGTTTATATCTTATCTGTGTTATTTTATTTATATTATTAAATATTACAAGTATACACTATACCAGAGTGGTAAAAGCCGATAACTCTTTCCTTAGTTCTATCGGATTTGCATTCCGATTTTATTCTGCAAGCCGAGTTAAGTATGCCCCTGCCGATAGGCAGATAGGCAACCCAACTTATTGATGTGTATGTTGCGGAAGCACCCTGTACATCTCGTGGAAAAGGTGATATGCAAAAAGGACGACGAGGTTTATGTGAAATGGCTGGGATTTAATGCAACACACAACTCTTGGATACATAAAAATAATATATTATAAATATGTTAAGAATAATACATAATATTAAAGATATATTAGAAATATATATAAACAAAATTGTACACTTTATAAAATATACATACAATTTTTATTTACAATAAATATACATAATTTTTTATTTATAATAAATATACGTAATTTTTATTTATAATGGTATTTTGTAATGTTTCCACGGTAGCGTGTCGGTGGTTTCGGGTACGATATACCACTTGTCATCGTACAGACTTAGAGCAATTTTTGTCTCGCGAATAATATATACTTCGTATAATTTAGATCTTATACAAGATTGTTGACGCGTCATTTCAATCTCTTCTTTCAAACACCGCGTGTAATAGTCGAACGTTATCGTTTTCGCAACGACGTTACTCATGACGCCTTTTATCTTTTTCGTATCCTTCTTACCATCTACTTAATGTGTACATTTTTGCCCTAAGTCCGATGAATTCGATCATTATCGCGCCATTATTTTCGTCCTTCATCAGGCCCGGTATCTTTTTATTCACAAGCGGTATACCGTACACATTGTCCACTGCATAATCGCTGGTATTGAATCTGTCAACGTTGCGCTTCATATTCTCATATCCCGTGCGGGTTGCCAGTCCCCCATCGGGCGCCTCTCCAGGCGGTGGATTGGAGAATGCTCGCCACGCTTGCGTGGAGGGTACCGGTGAAATAAAATAGCCGGGGTGAACCAAGACTGGCACTAAAACGAAGCATGGAAGAATCGAGAAAAACTGGAAATATTACGGGACAGGGGCACGGAACCCCAGAACCGGTCCGTAAGAAATGTGAGCAAGTGGGCTCCAACGGATCGTCATCAAGCGACCACTCTGCACTAATGGTGGAATCCCAGGCTTTAGTGCTCGATACTGCGACTGGACGGAATGAAGCAGACAGGGACACCCAGAACTCCTTTCAAAAAAGCCATAGGTTTGTGAGAACATCCGCAAGAGATAGAAGTAACTCGGTTGACAGCGGCAGAATTGAGCAACAGAGGAGAACGTAGGATACCCTGGTGCCCCAAAGAACGGATATCCCAAATTTGGATATAATAATAACGGTCAATACTCCTATTTATCGCAGTCGGATGCAACAACTGCGATAAAAAAATTAGAAATCCAATTAACTGCAGCGCGAAATGAAATTAAAGAATTAAAGAAGATAATTTCTACAATGCATAGCAACAACTCTACAGTTAATAATATAACGTATGAAACTGACGAGGAAGAACTGGCAAGGGAGATCGAATGGATACGCATGAAAAATAGAAAAAACAAAAAGAGAAAGATAGAAGTGTTACGTCCAGACTCGGGGAAGGATGAGTCGACGGAAGGGCGCAACAACTATTCTTTATTTTCCCGAAATTAAACGTCTCGTGGCGTTTAGAATCGGGTCGAACGAACTGACAGGTCTGAAAAGCAGGTAAACGACTGAGTTCAGACATTCGTTCGGTGGTCCCTTTTCGGTAAGAGAATTTAATCTCTTTTACGCGGGATGGGACCAAGTGCGATAGATCTTTCGACTAGGAATGAATGGGGGTTTAATAAAGAGTTATTTTGATTTTAAATTAACAAAATGTAAATTTATTCATTTTTAAAGTAAATGGTGGATATACATGATTATATAAAAATTTAAAATAAAATATTGTTGATTATAATTTCTCGGTGAGTGTACATGTGTATGTGTGTGTTTTAGTTCGCGGGTGTTACATTAATACGGAGGACATCAGTCAGAATGCAAGGGAAAGATTCTATCGTTGACATTTAGGTTCTGACTGGTTAATACAATATAAAAATATATTTGATTAAAGGATAAAAACATAAAATCAAAATCAATATGTATAAGTAAATAAGTGTATATGTTAAGAACGGTCAGAAATATAAAATTGGTCGCTCGCATATGTGTTAGATTAAGATCAGGATTTAAAATTTTCTAAGACTTATTACCGAAACGGGTTGATGATTTAAAAGAATGAAACATTCTTCGGAAAGTTTTGATTTAAATAAGAAACAAGACAAAAAGGAGGAAAAGAAAAATTATTCAATTAAACTTACTTTTTTCAATAGTAATTCAGAGGTGGAGGGGTGGCGAATTTTTGTACGGTGTTTCGCTCTGTGTCTCATGTCGGCAACCCGATGTTCGATTCGTGATTGCTCTGGAGATGATGCCAAGTGAGGACACTGGTGGCACAAGTGCCTAACTCGCGAATTACGGTGCAAAAGCACAGAGTAAGATTGCGTGAAGCTGAAGACCGGAGAATAAGTGCGTAAGTGATCGTATGTCCCTTCGAGCTCTCTTTTTATATCTCTCTTTTCGGGGTGTATTCTAATTTCTAAGAGTGGGAATCTTCCAAAACTTTAACGAATTAAAAATCGTGCCAGTGTCCTCATTAGGCGGGGTGTTTCTCCTACTTTTCAAATTTTCACTCATGACGATCGTCGATTGGTGATCAGTTCAGAATCCCTTGAGCTCTAGGTTTCCCTTACGCCCGTGATTTGATTAGACAAAGTCCAATGTGACGTCACAGAAGTTTCGTCATTATTGATTTAGTTGTATTCATCAGATATTTAGTGAGAATTTTATTATCTTTTCGTTATCAGCTTTTTATTCCGCTGGAGAATTCTACTGCGAGGGTATCTACTGGTTTTTATTTATTTTTCGGCGACCGGCGCGGTTTCGTCGCGTCTTTCCCACGGTTACTCGTAGATATAGATATTGATAAATGACTAAATGTTTAAGGAATGTGTGACGCAAGATGCTCTATTTACCGAACAACTCATTTCTATCACCGATCGATTATTATTGCCGCAACTTCGCGGAAGGAAGGAATCGTGGAGTCACCAGGACGTAACAAAGAGTTAACAACGATACCTCCGCAAATCCCTCAACGATACACAGGGAGACAGCATCTCAGAGGGATACAAACCCAACCCTTAAACGGCGAAAACCTCCGCCTATTGTTGTTGACGGTGTTAAGGAATACTCGACACTCTATAAGGTAATTGCCCCAATTGCTGAGAATGACTTCTTAATCAAACTTGTTAATAAAGAAACATTTAAGATTAACCTTACGGATGGCACGGATTATAAAAGCGTTACTAAAATTCTGCCAGAACACAAATTCTCGTGGCATACATACGAGGACAAGCAAATCACATCGGTAAGAGTTATAGCAAAGAACTTACACAGCACGTGTGATCAAAAAGATATAATATGCTATCTCAATAGCATAGGACTACAAGCAATAAGTGCAGATAATAAACTTATATGGAAAACAAAAGAGCCACTGGATATGTTTATATTAACATTTGATACTCCAACGAATATTGATAAAGTATATGGAATTAACAAGATATTGGGATCGAAAGTGACCATAGAACCTATCAAAAGGTCAAAAATAATCCCGCAGTGTAAGAGATGTCAAGCATATGGTCACACTCAAAAATTCTGCAGGAAAGAAGTACGATGCGTTAAATGTACAGGATATCACCTAACAACAGAGCGTAAAAAAGTCGTAAATTCTAAACCTAAGTGTATACACTGTGGCAAGGATCACCCAGCCAACTATTGAGGTTGTCTGGTAGCTAAAGAATTGCAGAAATTGAGAGTAAAAACTCAAAAGCTCCAGCAGAAAATGGTAATGGCTACACAAGCTCGGGCCTTAACTACTAATCAGGAAAAACAGGCGGTAGAGACTATCAGGGAAACCAACCCACCTGCCTCGTATACAGAAACAATTACAGGCAAGCAGTCACAGAATAATATTGTTCCTGGCTTAGATAAAGGGAAAGATATCTTATTACAAATTTTGACGGAAATTAAAAGCTTAAACGAATCAAACAAGAAAATAGAAAACAAGTTAACCAAGCTGGAAAACAAAACACGGCAAGCACCTAAACCCAAAAATGGCTAACAATCTCAGAATCATGGAATGGAACGCTAATGGATTACTAAATCATCTCCAAGAACCACAGGTAATCCTAAACACAGAAAAAATTGACGTTTGCCTAATTTCGGAAACGCACCTCACAAAACATTCCTATGTTAAAACCAAAGGATACGTGGTATACCATACTCTACATCCAGACAACAGTACTCGAGGAGATAGTGCAATCATAATTAAAGAGAACATCAAACACTAAGAGGAAGCTAAATACATCTCACAAGAAATACAAGCCACCGCTGTTACATTAACATTGGCAAACCAATTAGCATTGACTATAATAGCCGTTTATAGTTCACCAAGATATGCAATAAAAGCTGACCAGTATGTAGAACTACTAAGTAACTACAGAAACAGATTCATAATGGGAGGAGATTTTAATGCAAATCATTCCCACTGGGGATCAAGGCTCACTACGACTAAAGGTCGAGAATTATACCGAGCAGCACAAATAGGCGGATGTAAATTTGTCTCTACAGGCAAATCGACATATTGGCCAACAGATCCCGGAAAAGTACCAGATCTTATTGATTTTTTCATAACAAAAAATATTTCTAAAAACTATATACAGATTGAAGAAGATCTAGATCTAAGCTCAGATCACTCGCCAATATACCTAACGCTTAGTGACAATGTGATTAAGAAAGAAAACAATCCAGTTTTAATAAACAAATGTACTGATTGGAATCACTTCAAGGAATTGCTGGAAAGTAGCATTAAGCTGACCGTACCGTTAAAAACCACTGATCAATTAGAGAGCGAGGTGGAAAAGTAGGAGCGGTGCACTTGGACACAGTACAATTGGACACGGTGCAAATGGACACGTTGCAAATGGACACAAAACTTTGCACACGGCTCAATTGGACACAGTGCATTTGGACACAATAATTTTGGACACAGTAGCTTTTGGACACAGAAGAAAATTCATTTGGACACCGTTCAGTAGCACACCGGTCAGTTGCACACCGTTCAGTTGCACACATAAAAATGCACACCGTTCAGTTGGACACATAAAAA
This sequence comes from Formica aquilonia x Formica polyctena, assembly GCA_907163055.1. NCBI lineage: Eukaryota > Metazoa > Arthropoda > Insecta > Hymenoptera > Formicidae > Formica > Formica aquilonia x Formica polyctena. The sequence goes on along the minus strand of CAJQTV010000402.1, from coordinate 74,066 downwards.
TGCACACCGTTCAGTTGCACACCGTTCAGTTGCACACCGCTCAATTGCACACCGGTCAGTTGCACACCGGTCAGTTGCACACCGCTCAGTTGCACACCGCTCAGTTGCACACCGCTCAGTTGCACACCGTTCAGTTGCACACCGTTAATTTGTCCACCGTAGTTGTAAAGCGAGATCCACCCTGCCTATCGGCGGGGTGGGTGCGGGAGGGGGGCCGAAGGCCCCCCTTGCACTCCCCCGTGTGTGTGTGTGTGTGTGTGCGTGCAACTGAGCGGTATGCAATTGAGCGGTATGCAACTGAACGGTGTGCAACTGACCGGTGTGCTACTGAACGGTGTCCAAATGAATTTTCTTCTGTGTCCAAAAGCTACTGTGTCCAAAATTATTGTGCCCAAATGCACTGTGTCCAATTGAACCGTGTGCAAAGTTTCGTGTCCATTTGCAACGTGTCCATTTGCACCGTGTCCAATTGTACTGTGTCCAAGTGAAGGCCACTCGGAAAAGTTCACTAACGATATACAAACTGCGGCATGGAACAGTACTCCGATAATACGAAGGAAAACAGTAGGTATGAACTACCCTAAAGAGATAAGGGAACTTCCCACCGTTAAAAAAAACTGCGTCGAAAATGGCACCTAACAAGAGCACCGAGGAATAAATCAGCCCTTAATAAAATTACACAGCAATTAAGGGGATCCCAAAGGGTCTGTTTTACCGATAAAAACTTTATTTTGCAAAATCTTTTTGTTGATTATAGATATCAAAAAATCCTTTTCCACAATTAAAGTATACATAATAACGGAGTGCGGAGTTTAACATTTCATATGAAAAGTGAAAAAAAATGATAAAATTACAGTTTAGTTATCGGCCTGTGCCGTCAACATTTACTTAATATAAAAAATTTGTAATCTGCACGTGCCTAATCAGTAAACCCCGCACTCGGCATTTCATCAAAGAGTATAAGTGAGCTTAGAGAAGTGAGTTTAGAAGCTTTATAAAAAAGATTTTGCAAAATAAAATTTTCGTGCATATGTTTGTGTGCGAGATGGAGGCTTAAGAGTAAAACAGAGCAGTAGATTAGTTGCGTGATGTCGCGATAGACAGAGCTGCAATCGTACATGACAAACACAAACATAATCGTACTATCTTCGTCTCTTTCATGCGTGTGAGAGTAATATACATGTACGCACTAACATTATTGCAGTATCTTTTTTCTCTCAATCATACGCTCTGTCGCGCTCTGTCTCTTTCTAATCGCTCGCTCGCTATGTACTACGTATCGCTTAAGGCTGGTTTATGCAGGCCGTAACTGTTAATTTATGCCGGAACCGTTAAAGTTTAACACTAGGATCACAATGCTTTTGTTCATAATGCCATTATGAACAAAAGCATTGTAATCCTAGTGTTAAACTTTAACGGTTCCGGCATAAATTAACAGTTACGGCCTGCATAAACCAGCCTTTAGCTTCATGCTCCTCGCATATTCACTTACGCGTTCACTCGCGCTTCTCTCTCTCTCTCTCTCTCTCTCTCTCTCTCTCTGCTCGTTCATTATTGTATTCTTTTATTCCCATTATTATATTCTTTTATTTGCTCAACTTTTATTCTTTCTATTCTCGTCTCCTTACATAAAAATAAATAAATTTATTTATTTATTTTTATTTTATACAGCATAAATGAGATATACAATAAGTTATTCTCTTTTTTTATTTCACTATATATAGTTAATACAATACATAATTACGTTTCACTTTAGTTAAATACAACATGCACATACAAAAATACACACGCATACGCACACATACATAATACTTTTTTTATTTATAAAATATACAATATCTTATTTATGCTTTATAAAATAAAGATGAATAAATTAATTTATTATCATATAGGAAGAATAGAAAGAATAAAAGTCGAACAAATAAAAGATTATAATAATGGGAATGAAAGAATACAATAAAGAACAAGCAGAGAAAGAGAGAGAGAGAGAACGAATGAGGAGCAAGCGAGATAGCTAACATGAAAGACTTCCGAAGTCTCGCTCGCGAGGCTCGCTTTATCTATAATCTCTCGCGTTATGTACCGTTACTGTAAAATTTTTGTTTTTCGCGCTTATTGATCCGAAAATAATTACAAAGAATTAATGATATTTTACCAATTAAAATAATACGAAACACGAAATCGGATAATTTTTAATAAATTATATAATTAAAATTATGATTACTTATTTCAGTAAATATAATCCGATTTATGTCATATTTAGTGTCATTTTAATCGCAAAAATGTAATTAATCCATTACAATTATTTTCAGATATATAAAATGCGAAATACAGAGATTTTATTTTCTATAATAAGATGACATATACACGTCAAAGATTACAGATAAAGGGAGCCTGGCGAGCGAGACTTCGGAACTCTTTGATGTTTGTCATTTCGCTTGCTCCTTCATTCTTTCTTGCTCTCGCTTTTGTCGATTCTATAGCTTCGGGGATCTTTCCTTATGTATAAAATATAAACATTTTACAAAATAAAAACTGGAACTTACATTTTGGATGTTATTAATATGAATATAATTATAATGGATTAATGAGATTCTTGCGATAAAAATGATACTAAACATGACATAAATCGTATAATTTTTAATGAAATAAGTAATCATAATTACATATAATACATAATTGATTAAAAATAATCCAATTTATGTCATGTTTGGTATTATTTTAATCGCAAGAAACTCATTAATCCATTATATTTATATTTATACTAATAACATCCAAAATGTAAGTTTCAGTTTTTATTTTGTAAAATGTTTATATTTTGTACATAAGGAAAGATCCCCGATGCTATAGAATCGACAAAAGCGAGAGCAAGAAAGAATGAAGGAGCAGGCGAGATGACAAACATCAAAGTGTTCCGAAGTCTCGCTCGCCAGGCTCCCTTTCTCTGTAATCTTTGACGTGTATATGTCATCTTATTATAGAAAATAAAATCTCTGTATTTCGCATTTTATATATCTGAAAATAATTGTAATGGATTAATTACATTTTTGCGATTAAAATGACACTAAATATGACATAAATCGGATTATTTTTAATGAAATAAGTAATCATAATTTTAATTACATAATTGATTAAAAATTACCCGATTTATATCGTGTTTGGTATCATTTTAATCGGTAAAATATCATTAATTCAATGTAATTATTTTAGGATCAATAAGCGCGAAAAACAAAAATTTTACAGTAACGATATACAGGGCGAGTTTTTTAACTTGAAACTGTAAAATATCTCGGAAAGTAAGCTTTATCGAAAAAAATGTTTCAAACAAAAGTTGTAGGGTTCGGAGGGGGCCACATGATAAAAATATGGATTTGACCTTGAGTGACCTTTTCAAGGTGAGATCAATGTGATCGACGTTTTCTTGAATGGAACCCCCCTTTTTTTATTACATATTCTTGTAGCTTATCTCGAGAGCTTTTCAAAACACTATAATAAAATATTTTTTCATTAAGTACTTTTTGAGTTATTTTATATCTTAATCTGACATATTTTGATATAAAAGATAAAATATCTCGTGAAATATTTAGTTTTCGATAATCTTACCGTAATACTTTTATGTACAGAATAATTAGACAAATCAATTAGTATAAAAAAAAAATAATTGTTTTTAAGAAAAAGTATGTAATTATTTAAATTGTATTTTTTTAAACAATTTTTTGTTTTTTTTATACCAATTGATTTGTCTTATTATTCTGTACATAAAAGTATTACGGTAAGATTATCGAAAACTAAATATTTTACGAGATATTTTATCTTTTATATCAAAATATGTCAGATTAAGATATAAAATAACTCAAAAAGTACTTAATGAAAAAATACTTTATTATAGTGTTTTGAAAAGCTCTCGAGATAAGCTACAAGAATATGTAATAAAAAAGGGGAGTTCCATTTAAGAAAACGTCGATCACATTGATCTCACCTTGAAAAGGTCACTCAAGGTCAAATCCATATTTTTATCATGTGGCCCCCTCCGAACCCTACAACTTTTGTTTGAAACATTTTTTTCAATAAAGCTTATTTTTCGAGATATTTTACAGTTTCAAGTTAAAAAACTCACCCTGTATAACGCGAGAGATTATAGATAAAGCGAGCCTCGTGAGCGAAACTTTGGAAGTCTTTCGTGTTCTTTATTGTATTCTTTCATTCCCATTATTATATTCTTTTATTTGCTCAACTTTTATTCTTTCTATTCTTGTTTTCCTACATGATAATAAATTAATTTATTTATCTTTATTTTATAAAGCGCGTAAATAAGATATTGTATATTTTATAAATAAAAAAAGTATTATGTACGTGTGCGTGTGTATTTTTGTATGTGCATGTGTTGTATTTAACTAAAGTGAAACATAATTATGTATTGTATTAACTATATATAGTGAAATAAGAAAAGAAAATAACGTATTGTATATCTCATTTATGCTATTTAAAATAAAAATAAATAAATTTATTTATTTACGTGTAGAGATAAAAATAAAATAGAACAATAAATGTTGAACAAATACAAAAATATAATAATGAGAATGAAAGAATAATGAATGAACAAAAGGAGAGAGAGAGAGAGAGAGAGAGAGAGAGAGAGAGAGAGAGAGAGAGAGAGAGAGAGCGCGAGTAAGTAAACGCGTAAGCGAATATGCTAGAAGAATAAAGCTAAGCGATATGCAGTACGTAGTAAGCGAACGATTAGAAAGAGAGATACAGAGAGAAACAGAGTAAGTGTATGATCAAAAGAAAAAAGATATTAGAAATTGCGATATGTTAGTGCGTACATGTATATTACTCTCTCACACATGAATTAAAGTTTGGTAATTTATCAATTAATTATTGTATTATATACAGAGTAAGTGAAACTTTAAATGCTCGGTTATCAATTATTAGACGCACGAATCACAGGCGATCATCTAAATCATAAGTTGTAAAGTGAAAGCTATTACATTTTAGAAAATACTGCTTAAAAATAAATTGATAAAAATTTATGTTATTTAATATTTCCAGAATTATTCCATTGCAAAATTTAAATTTTGAAATTTTAAGGGACACCTTGTATATAGCATATAATGTGTAATATACAAAAATAATACAATTATTATTAATTATACAGAATAATCCATATAATTAATTTATATAATGTTTTCGTTAAATATAAATAATGTTTTTATGTATAAAATTAATTTAGCAATATAAAAACAATGTTTTTATTCGGTTGTACAATATTCATTTATTAAGATAAACATTTATAAAGATGTGCATTAGTTTTCATTTTCATCATAACGCGATATCTATAGCAGTCAGTACGTAAGTATGTACGTATCGGGCAGTAAGTCGGCTGTACGCACACACACATGCAAACAGACGAACGCGATCCAGTGATGCCAGTTTTGAGACGCTGCCACAGCCACAGCGTGTGGAGGGGATAACTCACACAAGCGTGAACCGTGTACGTGTAATGCGCAGAGCGTTCTGCGCATTACACGTACACGGTTCACGCTTGTGTGAGTTATCCCCTCCACACGCTGTGGCTGTGGCAGAGTCTCAGAATTGGCATCTCTGACGCGATCATATCAGTGCGCGGCAGCTCAGTCTCAGTTTGTCGCGTGTGTTTTGTACATACGCGTAACAAGAGATTATCGCGCGCTCAATCGTTATAACGCGTTATAACACGTTGAAGTCAAAAAACTGTGTTTTTGTGTTTTTAATTTTTAATATATAGTGTGTCCACATAATGGGACAAAAATATAATGATAAACGCTTGCCTCTCTCTGTCCGAAGACTTTCCTTAAAAAGAATAAGGGTCAAGAGGTTAGTATTATTTATATATAAGGTATATTTACACAGGGTGTCCGAAAATTCGCGCAACACCCTTTAAGGGAAGGTAGAGGGTGTTATTCTGAACAGAAAAGTCCTGTAACATTTTTTTCTATAACGCTTCATAAAGGAGTTATTATTGAGTAAAATCTGATCAATCAGCGCCGACTTTTAGCCGGGCGCACGTCAGTGAGCCCCGCGCTGCGAAGTGTGCGCCGCCGCACACTACTAGGCGCGCGGGGCTCACTGACGTGCGCCCGGCTAAAAGTCGGCGCTGATTGATCAGACTTTACTCAATAATAACTCCTTTATGAAGCGTTATGGAAAAAAATGTTACAGGACTTTTCTGTTCAGATTACTGTGCTCTACCCGCTCACGAGCGTTGGCACAATCTTTACCGGACACCCTGTATATACACAAGTCAATCATCGCCTATCTTTAGCCGGGCGCACGTCGGTGAGCCGCGCGCCTGGTAGTGTGCGTGAGCGCTCAACTGTTACAGCTACAGCGCGGTTCACCGACGTGCGCCCGGTAGTGTGTGCGCGCGCGTGTGTGTACACACAGTGTATATATATAAGTAATGCCGAATATATAACATAACTCTCTGAAAAATAAGAACGCAGTCTTTTGCTTATTTTGATATTTTATTGAAAATTTATTATATTTGTATTTTATAATAGTAGTTAGTGCTACAGTAGTTAGTTAGCCAGAGGCGGTCAGTTCGTGAGCTGGTTGTTTTAAGAATATTTGACACCAAATGCGTTTTGCATGTTCGCTTTGGTTAAAAAATATATGCCAGAGGCGATCAATTCGTTGTGAGCTGGTTGTTATTTCACACTAGATGCAATTTGCATGTGTGTTAAAAAATATATGCCAGAGGCGGTCAGTTCGTGAGCTGGTTGTTTTAAAAATATTTGACACCAAATGCGTTTTGCATGTTCGCTTTGGTTAAAAAATATATGCCAGAGGCGATCATTTCGTGAACTGGTTGTTATTTCACACTAGATGCGATTTGCATGTGTGTTAAAAAATATATGCCAGAGGCGATCAATTCGTAAGCTGGTTGTTATTTCACACTAGATGCAATTTGCATGTGTGTTAAAAAATATATGCCAGAGGCGGTCAGTTCGTGAGCTGGTTGTTTTAAGAATATTTGACACCAAATGCGTTTTGCATGTTCGCTTTGGTTATAAAAATATATGCCAGAGGCGATCAATTCGTGAACTGGTTGTTATTTCACACTAGATGCGATTTGCATGTGTGTTAAAAAATATATGCCAGAGGCGATCAATTCGTGAGCTGGTTGTTATTTCACACTAGATGCAATTTGCATGTGTGTTAAAAAATATATGCCAGAGGCGATCAATTCGTGAGCTGGTTGTTATTTCACACTAGATGCAATTTGCATGTGTGTTAAAAAATATATGCCAGAGGCGGTCAGTTCGTGAGCTGGTTGTTTTAAGAATATTTGACACCAAATACGTTTTGCATGTTCGCTTTGGTTAAAAAATATATGCCAGAGGCGATCAATTCGTGAACTGGTTGTTATTTCACACTAGATGCGATTTGCATGTGTGTTAAAAAATATATGCCAGAGGCGATCAATTCGTGAACTGGTTGTTATTTCACACTAGATGCGATTTGCATGTGTGTTAAAAAATATATGCCAGAGGCGATCAATTCGTGAACTGGTTGTTATTTCACACTAGATGCGATTTGCGTGTGTGTTAAAAAATATATGCCAGAGGCGATATATTATTCTGTTGCGATGGAGACAAACAATGTATTATAAATCTTTATTACAAATATATAAACATTTATGTATACGAACAAAAAAAAGACAATATAATATATATTTGTATAAATAATATATTGTTGTTATATATCCATTGATTATATCGATTGAAAAAAATTAGCTGCATTGCATAGATCGCAACTTATAGAAAGTTACATGATAATATTCAGAATATATGTATATATATCATACACATACATCTGTATACGTCTATGTACATATTATACATATACATATATATATACACAATTATATATATAACACCTAACCAAATGTTATTCCTCTTGGAAGATATATGGGAAGACACATAGCCCGTATGAACAATGTGAAATTATGTTCAAATATGTGATAAAGGCAGACACGTCTATATAATACTGTTATCTATACGCTTAGATACGCTTAGATATGCGTGCGAAGCAATAGAGCAGTAGAAATACACGATGTTGTCCGATTTCAACATATTGAACACAATTCTCTTTCAAATATGCATAAAACATGCAGAAATATTAATATCGGTAACAGCGGAACTAAAATTATTGATATTATCGATAATTTCGGTCGGTATTATCGATAATTTTAGTTACGCTTAGATGAGGGCGCTAACCCGTCGGAGTTCGGCCGTCACTTTTGGATCCCCTTAAGTAATGAAATCAAGGAGATTAAGAATGAGCTCATCAATAATTTCCTGATAGAACTGACTGATGACAAAAGTACGAACTATTCTCTCTGGAAAGCTACCAAATACTTAAAAAGACCGACAATTCAGATTCCTCAGATCAGGAAGACCAATGGGCAATGGGCCAGGTCCTGCGAAGAGAAAGCAGGTGTCTTTGCGATTCACTTGGCTAGTATTTTCCAAACAAACGAAAGGCTAGGCTATGATACGAGTTGTGATGAGCTGGAACAAGACGGTACAAGTAATATAAATATTCCGCTAGTTACTCCCAACGAAATTTATAATGAAATTCAAAATAATCTAAAACCTAAAAAAGCACCTGGCTTCGATCTTATAAACGGCGAACTGTTAAAACAATTACCGAAAAAAGCGTTGGTTAAACTAACTAATCTGATTAATGCTACTTTCCGCTTGAAGAATGTACCAAGATTTTGGAAGGTTGTCGAGGTCATCATGATATTGAAACCTGGTAAAGAACCACATAAAATAACTTCTTATACGCCCATATCGCTGCTGCCTATTATGGCTAAGCTATTTGAAAGGCTGTTATATAAAAGATTGAAACCGATTATCGAGCTCAAAAATATAATCCCATCGCACCTGTTTGGTTTTAGAAATAAGCACTCGACTATCGATTAGGTCCACAGGATCACAGATATTATAGAAAAATCTCTCGAACACAAAAGAATCTGCTCTGTTGTCTTCCTTGTGGCGCAAGCGTTTGATAAAGTGTGGCATGATGGACTGATTTATAAAATTAAACATCTTCTCCCTAACCAATATTGCCTATTACTAGAATCATATCTAACAGAGAGATTCTTCTGGGTTAAACAAGAAAATGCCTACTCAGAATTAAAAGAAATAAAAGCAGGGGTTCCCCAAGGAAGCGTCTTGGGACCAGTACTATATCTTCTTTATACGAGTGATTTACCAACGCCGCCCGACAATACAATCGCTACGTTTGCAGATGATACTGCAATATTATCTACTGGTAAAACCATTGAACAGTCAACAGCAAAACTGCAAGAAGCAGTAGATCAGGTCATCAACTGAGCAAAAAAATGGCGCATAAAACTAAATGAAACGAAGTCGGTGCATGTCAACTTCACCAATAAAAGACTTCAACACTTTCCTCGAATCATCATTAACGTAACCTCGATTCCGCACTCAAACACAGCAAAATACCTTGGTATGACGCTGGAATCTAAACTCCGGTGGAAGGAGCATGTTAAAAAGAAAAAAGAAGAACTTAACATTAAACTCAGAAAAATGTACTGGCTCATAGGTAGAAAATCGGAATTATCATTACATATACAGCTAGTACTCTGTAAACAAATCCTGAAACCAGTTTGGACTTATGGAATTCAGCTATGGGGCTGTGCTAAGCAAAATAATACTGATGTTATACAGCGTTTTCAAAACAAAGTACTCCGAATCATAGTTGATGCACCGTGGTACGTTAGAAATAATGATCTCCACCGTGACCTAAACATGGATACGGTAACCAATGAAATTAAACGATTTGCTCAAGGCCACGAACAGAGGTTACAACAGCACGTTAGCGAGGAAGCGTCCACATTACTCGATAACGCTAGGCTATATAGAAGACTTAAAAGGACCAAGCCTTTTGAGCTTGTTGCCTAACATAATTAACTGGGAGAACCGATGATTTAACTTGGATTAACGTTAATTATTATGACAAAACTAAACTGATCGTTAGTTCTCAACTAGTTTCAGTACAAGAATGTTAAAAAAAAAAATTCTCGTATACATTTTCACACTCGATGTGATATATGAGACTGTCGATGTCGGTGTACATAACTTTCTTTTAATATATAATAATCTTTATTTAACTTCAGCTTAACGCCAAGAAGTGGACTTGGTTTACACATTTCCTATAACTCACATACCTTTCTCATTCTCTCATGCATACCCTTATAACTACCTTATATTCCTATTTTTTTTTTATAACATTCTCCTTCTCCTTCCAAATTTTCCTTAGTAACCTTCCTTTCGCATCATCTAACACATCGTTCCACAATTTTTCCTCTACTTCATTTTCATCCTTACCTATTTCTATAAACCAACTTTTAGTTACATCACAATCTTTAAAATAATGGCTTATACAATCTTCGCCTATACCGCAAAATACACATGCATACGCTTCCTCCCCTAACCAATACTTATTTCTATCCTCCATGTTTCTGCACCTTAACCTTAATAAAGCCCTTACGCTGTCGCCTAAATTTCCTATATCCATATTACCTTCCTTTAAATACATTGGCCCTCCCAACCTTATTTCCAAATCCTTGTATTTCTTATTATATCTAGCTTCCCTAATTTTATTATCCTCTAATTGTCTCTGCACTTCCCTGTCCCTATTTCTCAACTCCTCACTAATATCAATTCCTTCTTCTCTTAAAATTTCTAACTTCAATACCCCACCCATTTCTATTATAATATTTTTCTCTCTCCCTACTATACATATCCCCCCCCCCTTCTATTTACTTCTTTTTCCATCCAACACTTTTTTACCCATCTACTTTCTTCCATACCTCTTATCTTTTCCTCATATCTCCATGATCTTATACCCCACTCTATCCTTAGTTTGTTTAAACCTAATTCTCTCGACATTAAATACCTTGGCGTACAGAATTCTAACCTGAATAACCATCTTACATAATCTAACATCACTCTTTCTAATTCCTTCTTCTCCTCCCAGCCCCATATTTCCACACCGTAAGACATTACACTCTGCACCAGATACCTAAATAACCCCCACCTTCTTGTAAAATCATCTCTACAAATCCTTTCCCCCAAACCCCATGTTTTATTGGCTGCCAACCTTCCCTTGTTATATAAATCCTTTATGTGTTTTTTATAATTTCCATTACTATTAAACACAAAACCTAAATACTTGAAAACCTTTATCTCCTCTATATCTTTCCCTTCCCATTTCCATGACTCTTTCTTTTCCCTATTTCCTCTGTTAAAAACCATCACCTTTGTTTATTCGGTACATAATATCATTTTCCTTTTCTTTAAATATCTCTTTACTGTCTGCAACATATCCATCAGTGCCTCTTTATTCTTTGCTATGAAAACCATATCATCCGCATACTCTAAGGACCATAGCCTGTTTCTACCTACTCTTATACCCCCTATATTACGCCTTTCTAACTCCTTTCCTATCTCCGCTACATACAAGTTGAACAGCAGAGGACTCATCACACAACCTTGCCTTACTCCCTTCGTTGTAAAAAATTTCTCAGTGATTTCTTCTTTTATCCTTACTGCTACCTCCGTTTCTTCATATATCCTTTCCATCTTCCAGACGAGGTCCTCTGCGACTCCTTTCTTCCTTAATTCTTTCCACAGTTGTTCCCTTTCCACATTATCAAAAGCTGCTTTCAGATCTACAAACATAGCATAAATCTTTCCTTCCTTGTTTCCTTTTTCTCTTTCCCTCTGGATAATATGGTTCAATACAAAGATATTATCTATTGTAGACTTTCCTCTTCTGAATCCTGCCTGACTTTCCGGTAGCAAACCCAGTCTCTCTGTTTCATCTTCAAGTCTGTTCCTCAAAATCTCAGCATATATCTTATAAGCCGAGCACAGCAAAGATATGCCTCTATAGTTACCAGCCTTATTAGTGTCACCTCTCTTATACAATGGGACAATTATTGACATTTTCCAGTCCTTGGGTATATATCCCTCTTTCCATACCTGCCTCAATATTTCCACCAGCCCTTTCTTCACTGCACCTCCTCCAAATTTCCAAGCTTTTATTGATATTCCATCCACCCCTACTGCCTTCTTCATTTTCAACTTTCTAACCGCTTTACCAATTTCCTCTTCTTCCAACTGTCCTTCTATCCTCTCCTCTCGTATACTTATAATTTCTCCTTCTTCTTCTCTGTTAACTCTCCCTTTCTGTGTTTCATTACCTTACAATAACTCCATGAAGTAGCTTCTCCACACTTCTTTACTTATCTCCGCTTCTTTCCAAGTCCTCTTCTTCCTTTTCCTATTTATAAATCCATACTTCCGTGAGATTTCTTAAATTCTTTTTCTTCTCCTTCCCTCTTCTCTCTTTGCTTCCTCTCTGCGAGCTCTTTTAACTTCCTTCTTTCCTCCATATATTTCTCTTTACCTGTTTTACCTTTTCTCCATTTCTTATAACATATCCTCACTTCCCTCTTCTTTTTATAGCATTGCCTATCCCACCAATCCTTTTGTCCTAACTCTATTTTTCTCTTTGCCACCTTTTTCCTTATCATAGCTACCTTTTTTTTTTGTTGACGGAGGGGAAATGCCTTTACGCATACCCCGCCTCGATGGGGTTCGAAGCGGGGTTATGTGGGGCTCACTTCCGGCCTAAACAAACGGCCGGGGGACTACCCACTAAAACCCCTCCGGGTGATCTAGGCCCGGGCGTTAGAGAAGGCCTCTCCGGAAACTGGCTGTTGCACTACTTCGGAGAGGCCTTCCGCCTGCGAGCCTGTCACGTGGGGGGGAGTATTGATCTCCCCCCCAGAGTCCCCGTTATCTTGGGGAAAAAGCTCGTAAAGAGCTGCCTCAGGCGCTCGGACAGGTGGTCCAAGGCCAGAACCCAGACCCGGCCGGGGATACCGTTGGGGCCTTATTGCCCCCGCAGCCTTAACCGGCGGATTACCCCGGCCATCTCGTCCCTCGTCACCTCCAAGTCCTCGGTCCGTGGAGCGGTGACCTCCTGGCCGCCGCTCGAAAACGGGGGACCCTCCGAAGGAAAGACGGCCCCCAGGATCTCATCAAGGACCTGGGGTTCAAGGGACTCCGTCACCGGGGGCGCCCATGATCTCAGCCTGTTAAGCACAAGCCTATAAGGGCGCCCCCATGGGTCTGAGTTCAGGAAGTGGAGTAACTCGTCCCACTCCCTGGCCTTGGCCCGTCTGATCGCCGCGCTGAGGGCGTTCCGTGCGACTCGGAACCCCTCATACGCGATAGCCGTTCTCTCGGCGTCGTTACGACGGACGGGGGTTGGTCCGGGGCATCGCGAAATCGCAAGCATCGCGAAGCGCGTCCCGGAATCAGTTTACTTCCCTTTCTATTCCTCGCCCTTCACCCCTCGGGCACGGCCAATCGGCTGCGATCAGCCTGTCCGAGTTCAACTTCCGTAGGGCCCATCTCCGTGGTCGGGCATCTCCCCGGCCCTGGGAGCGGCTGAGCACCCCGTGGCGGGTGGCGGTAAGGACCATCTCTATATAGAGATGGTCCGATAATGTTTCACACTTCGTCGCCACCCGTCAACTACTAACTAAGCGCGCGGCGGCAGGGGTGACCCAGGATAAATCCGGGACCGACTGCCACTGCACGAGGGTGCTCCTCGACCCCGTGTTCAGCAAACACAGGCCGAGTGCCGCCGCCCAGTCCTTTAGGACCCTGCCTGTAGCGTTCGTGAACCGGGAACCCCAACGCGTCGATTTCGCGTTAAAGTCCCCGGCCACGATCACCGGACGGGGCAGTTGGAGGCGATAAACAGCCGCTACCCCGTCCAGAAACGCCTCGTAATGGGCGAGGTCCACGTTCGGGGAGATGTAGCATCCCAGTACGGAGACAGGCCCCACCTGACCACCACAACTCCCGCCCCCGCCTCGATGGGGGTACAGGGCGGGAGTGTGGGGTCACACCTCCATGTGATCGCGATGGAGCCTGTCCGGTCACCAATCCAACATGGACTGGCTTCCGGAACTTGATACGGCTCCGCCGCGATCCCCAATCCGAACCCACGCTCAGCTAGGCTGTGCAAGAAAAGGTCTTGCGCCCGGCGAGCGTGGTTCAGATTGGTCTGCAGAATTCCCAGGGGCATTATTTATTGCCCCTGGGATCCGCCATCATAACCTCCGCCAACGAGGCGGGGGGTGTGGCGGCTGCAGGCCGGGCTTCCTTTCTTGGGGGCCTCTTCTCCTTGGGGGCCTCTATTGAGTCCCCCTTGTCATCCGTCCCGCGTTTGCGGATATCAGATGACATTTCTGTGATCTCGGCCAGTTTGACTCGCCTTGAGGCGTCTCCTCCAGTCCCTCCATATATACACATATATAAATATATGTACAATTTTTTCCCATTTCTTTAAAACTATATATATATATATATATATATATATATATATATATATAGATTTAAAGAAATGGGAAAAATATATATATATATATATATATATATATATACGTGTATAAAAAAAATACATATTAGATACATTAAAAATGAACACCTACAATTATAAGATAATTAATAGATCTGTCTTAAATATTGTTTTGTGAATAATAATTTAAAACAAACTGAAATATTTATAAAAAAATTTCGCGGGAAAGAAAGTCCATATATGTATAATCATGTATAAATATATAGAATTCCGTATTAAAATTAAGAAAATAATTTTTATATTGTTTGTAAGTAAGATTTTGAAAAATATTATAATATAAATTATATATATATATATATATATATATATATATATATATATATATATATATATATATACAGGGTGATCCTCGTAATGGTCGCCACGATTTTTAAGGCACTTACAATAATCTGACATAAAAAAGTCATAAACAGAAATTTATCAGTTTCTAACCGGCAACAAATTGCAATAATAAAAATTGACCAAACATTTTTTTTCCATAAAAAAGCAAGGTCACCTTCAATTTTTTAAAAGGAACTGCCTACTGTTTATTGCATATTCTTGTAGTTTATCTCGAGAGCTTTTCAAAACACTATAATAAAGTATTTTTTCATTAAGTACTTTTTGAGTTATTTTATATTTTAATCTGACATATTTTGATATAAAAATTAAAATATCTCGTAAAATATTTAGTTTTCGATAATTTTTCCGTAACACTTTTATGTACAGAATAATGAGACAAATCAATTAGTTAAAAAAAAAAACGAATAATTGTTTTAAAAAATACATTATAAATAATTACATACTTTTTCTTAAAAACAATTATTTTTTTTTTACTAATTGATTTGTCTCATTATTCTGTATATAAAAGTATTACGGTAAGATTATCGAAAACTAAATATTTTACGAGATATTTTAATTTTTATATCAAAATATGTCAGAATAAAATATAAAATAACTCAAAAAGTACTTAATGAAAAAATATTTTATTATAGTGTTTTGAAAAGCTCTCGAGATAAGCTACAAGAATATGCAATAAAAAGTAGGCAGTTCCATTTAAAAAATTGAAGGTGACCTTGCTTTTTTATGGAAAGAAGAATGTTTGGTCAATTTTTATTATTGCAATTTGTTGCCGGTTAGAAACTGAGAAATTTCTGTTCATGACTTTTATGTCAGATTATTGTAAGTGCCTTAAAAATCGTGGCGACCGTTACGAGGACCACCCTGTATATATATATATATATATATATATATATATATAAATATATATATATATATATATATAATTTATATTATATTTTTCAAAATCTTACTTACAAACAATATAAAAATTATTTTCTTAATTTTTTTATTTTTCACTTCTTTTTCTTATCATTTTTCCTATATATATACAAATAAAGATTATACAAGAGAAAGAAAATATATATTATATATATGAATATATTTCATATATAATTCTATATATTTATAAATGATTATACATATGGACTTTTCTTCCCGGGAAACTTTTTATAAATGTATCAGTTTGTTTTAAACTATTTATTATTCACAAAAAAAAATTTAAGACAGATCTATAATTATCTTATTAATTTTAGGTGTTCATTTTAATGTATCTATGTATCGAATATATTTTTTTTTATACATGCTATTTTATTTCTTAGAATATTTTCTTTGCATTACATGATTCATTATTGAAAGAATTAATTATTGAAATTTTGTTCCGATATAAGAATATTTTTATTGTCATTTCCTATTATTATTATGTATAAATATTATATTATTTCTATTAAATTAAAGATTATATCAATATTAATATTTATGATGACCCATTTAAAATGGTGCAGAGGGCGCTATCGTCACTTGCCCAAACTCGCGCATGACCGTGGATAGCTTGGCTTCACAAAATAAGCGGAGTTGCGCTACTGTATTATACTGTGGTGTAGGGGACGTTGGTCCCCTACCCCCGGCTGCACGCTCCACTCTCACTGGAGCGTCCAGCATCTCCACCGACTTCACCCGAGGCACCCCTCGCCTTTTGCGGGGGGATTTCTCGGGCGAGCCAAGGAGTGCCAATCGAAGGGAGGGCTTGGCGCGTCTCACCGCGTCAAGTTCCCCCTGAGCTCGCGGACCTCCTTTTGGAGGTCCGCGTTGCGGTCTCCGAGGGACTTCATTTCCCTGCGGAGAGCCGCGAGCTCTCCCTCTCCCTCGCTTCGCTGGGCCCGTTCGGCCAAGGCGCTAGACGCCACCCTCACAAGGGCAGCGGCCTCCCTCAGCTTCCTCTGAAGCGAGCCTTTTAAATTTCCGGAGCAAGCGGCTATCCGATCTATAGCCGCCGCCTGCTCCAGACTACGCGCCGCGATATCCGGGGTCGGTGTTTGCCCCAGCTCGTCTGCGCATTGGGCCTCATAGGCCCTCAGGTCCCTACTCGGCGGGGGGATGAGAGCACTCTCCGATAGAGCCTTCTTGGCCCCCCGCTCCCTTTCCTCCTTTCAGAGGGCGGCCTCTTCTTCGCGCCTCTCGCGCAGGCCCACGAACTTGCTCGTGGTGGGCGGCCTCCCTCTCCCCCGCTTTTCCGGGAGGTCATCCTTAGCGTTCTCCCCATCGGGAGACGCATAATACTCCTCGGTGTCCTCGCTGGCTAGCGAGGCTCTCGAGAAGGAGGCGGGGGTAGAACGTTTGCTATGCCCCCGTGATGAACTCCCCGTGTCCGTCTCGTTCGGACGAGTGAGGCTCGTGCCCCGACTCGTCCCATCCCGATTATAGGGGTGCGCCCTCGCGGCAGAGACCGACCGTGACCGGGACTTTGACTTCGTAGAAGCCGGGCCCGGCCGGTCGATCCTCCGCGCGACCACCCTCATCTCCTTATCCACGACGATAGCCCTCTCGCCGGGGGTGCTCGTCGGCAACCCCCCCGGTGGCCCGTCGTTCGATGACGACGAGGGGGGAACCGGGACTGTATCCCCCCCACGCCGGTCGCTGTGGGGTCTGAAACCCATTGCGGCAGTAAGTTTTTTATCTTTGCTTGTACTCATCATTTTGTATCAAGGAAAGATGGTTTAATTTCGGTGTTTTCCTTCACCTAGGCCAGCTGGCTTCACCACGCCTGACGAGCCTGGCCTGCCCGGGATTTTTTACCGAGGTTACCTACCTCTCCTCCGCTCTCGACTCAAACTTCCCGGAGGAACATTCATATAACCCACCCCACCCTACCCACAAAAACCCCAATACCCACCCACCAATCCCGTAAAAAACCCCACACCCATACACCCCCCAATATCCCACAATCCCCCACAAAACCCCGAAAAAACCCCCCACATACCCCCATACCAAAATACAAGATTCACACAAAAAATATAAAAATAAAATACATCCATATCTGAGTCGAGACGTTGGTGCACTCTTAGACCCCTTCTAAACAAGCGAAGGGGAGCCCCTCCACCACGTCAAGGTGGTGCACCATCGGAGGGGTTATCATAGCTACCTGTACCATGCCTTTAAGCTTGTCCCATTTCTCTTCAATTGTTCCTTGGCTATTCTCCTCCCATGTTAACTTTTCCACATTTTCTTTATACCTTTGTACAGATTCCTCATCCCAGCATATCTTCCAGATCTCCTCCTCCTCTTCTTTATCCTTTCCTTCTACATATGTTCTTCCTCTACCTCTTTCTTCTATCTTCAACGTTATCGGTAAGTGATCTGAGTCCACTCTGTCATCAACCCCGAAATCCTCTATTCTATCTATCGCATTTTCACTACAAAAAACATAATCAATTACTATACAACCTCTAGCACCTACATACGTAAACTCTCCTTCCCAGTCACCATCTGTCATACCATTTAACACATGCCATCCTTTGCCCATAAAATAGTCAATCATATTCATCCCTCCATTACCTACCAATTTATCTTTACTCTTCCTATCAAATCCTCCCACCTCTTCTTCATACCAACCCAATTCGCCTATTCTAATATTAAAATCACCCTCCATGATTATTTGTTCCCCTTCCTTTCTTTCTAACCAATTCTCTCATTTCTTTTCTAGAGTGTTCCAGCACTCCTTATTATATACAGATATAATAAATAACCTTTCTTTTTCCTTATTAATTTCTGATATCACAAACTCCTCCTCCTTATCTCCTATTATTCTATCCACATTACTTCCCCAATCCCTCCTCTTTCCTAAAATAAAACCACCCATTGCCCTTCCCCTCCTTTTCTCCTTTACCGCATATCTACATCCCCAGACATGTGTATTTGACAACCTACCCTTTAACTTCTCCCAGCTTTTTTGATCTCTCCATGTTTCACTGAAACTGACAAAATCAAAATTCCTAATATACCGCCAAAAATCTATTCCTTTATTTCCTACCCCTGCAACATTCCAAAATAAAATATTTCTACCTACAATTTCCTTTCCCCCCTTTTGTCCTTTTCTTCCGCTTCTTGGCTTAAGCAAAATTTGACTCCCCCCATTGCCTCTCCCCCCGCCCTCACCTTCCTATCACTATTTTTTGTTTCCCCATAATCTTTGTCTAATTCCTTTTCTACCTCTGCCCACATTTTCCATTCCCCTTTTACTCTAACTCTCGCATATCCTGCCTTCACCTCTTCCCCCTTGTTTTTCTGTTCTTTCACCCATTTACCTATTTTCTCTTGTCTCTTTCTCTCCTCCCACATCAGATCATTTTCAATAAAAATCCTTCCTCTTTTTAACTTATTTTTATTATACATCACCTTCCTCTAGTCCTCCATCCCCTCTAACTTAACTATTATCACAGGCCCACTTATTTTAACATTAACCACTTCACACTCTATTTCTATTTTATCCTTTAAAAATTCCCTCGCCCACTTCCTCTTATCTTTATCTATTTCTTTTATGTCAATCCCTTTAATCACTATATTATTTTTCCTGTCTTCCCTTTCTTTATCTAATACCATTTTCCTTATACTTTCTACCTCCTTACTACTTAACCTTTCATCACTTATTATCGATCCATAAGAACCGTAAAAACTACTTTTTCTACCTCTACTTCCCCTGCTGTCTCCATCACTTTCCTCCGATAAATTCTTCCCTTCTTCTAAATTTCCATATCCTCTCTTCATTATTTCTATACTTTTTTCTATTTTTTCTAACCTCTCCTCTATTCTTAACATTCTAGCCCCCCAAACTAACTCTTTTCTTTCTACGCTACTTATTTCCTCCATTAAACTTTCCTTTATATTTCTAATCTCCTTTAATTCCTCCCTTATCAATTCCCTCTCTTTTCTTAACTCTTTTAACACATTAGTTTCATCCTTATCCCCCTTAAAGGGATCCAAAAGTGACGGCCGAACTCCGACGGGTTAGCGCCCTCATCTAAGCGTAACTAAAATTATCGATAATACCGACCGAAATTATCGATAATATCAATAATTTTAGTTCCGCTGTTATCGATATTAATATTTCTGCATGTTTTATGCATATTTGAAAGAGAATTGTGTTCAATATGTTGAAATCGGACAACATCGTGTATTTCTACTGCTCTATTGCCTCGCACGCATATCTAAGCGTATTTAAGCGTATAGATAACAGTATAATATAGACGTGTCTGCCTTTATCACATATTTGAACATAATTTCACATTGTTCATACGGGCTATGTGTCTTCCCATATATCTTCCAAGAAGAATAACATTTGGTTAGATGTTATATATATAATTGTATATATATATATATGTATATGTATAATATGTACATTGACGTATACAGATGTATGTGTATGATATATATACATATATTTTGAATATTATCATGTAACTTTCTATAAGTTGCGATCTATGCAATGCAGCTAATTTTTTTCAATCGATATAATCAATGGATATATAACAACAATGTATTATTTATACAAATATATATTATATTGTCTTTTCTTTGTTCGTATACATAAATGTTTATATATTTGTAATAAAGATTTATAATACATTGTTTGTCTCCATCGCAACAGAATAATATATCGCCTCTGGCATATATTTTTTAACACACACGCAAATCGCATCTAGTGTGAAATAACAACCAGCTCACGAAATTGATCGCCTCTGGTATATATTTTTTAACACACACGCAAATCGCATCTAGTGTGAAATAACAACCAGCTCACGAATTGATCGCATCTGGCATATATTTTTTAACACACAAGCAAATCGCATCTAGTGTGAAATAACTAGCTCACGAATTGATCGCCTCTGGCATATATTTTTTAACACACACGCAAATCGCATCTAGTGTGAAATAACAACCAGCTCACGAATTGATCGCCTCTGGCATATATTTTTTAACACACACGCAAATCGCATCTAGTGTGAAATAACCAGCTCACGAATTGATCGCCTCTGGCATATATTTTTTAACACACACGCAAATCGCATCTAGTGTGAAATAACAACCAGCTCATGAATTGATCGCCTCTGGCATATATTTTTTAACCAAAGCGAACATGCAAAACGCATTTGGTGTCAAATATTCTTAAAACAACTAGCTCACGAACTGACCGCCTCTGGCTAACTAACTACTGTAGCACTAACTACTATTATAAAACACAAATATAATAAATTTTAAATAAAATATCAAAATAAGCAAAAGACTGCGTTCTTATTTTTCAAAGATTTATTATATATATTCGGCATTACTTATATACAGGGTGGTCCTCGTAACGGTCGCCACGATTTTTAAGGCACTTACAATAATCTGACATAAAAAAGTCATAAACAGAAATTTATCAGTTTCTATCCGGCAACAAATAGCAATAACAAAAATTGACCAAACATTTTTTTTCCATAAAAAAGCAAGGTCACCTTCAATTTTTTAAATGGTATTGCTTACTTTTTATTGCATATTCTTGTAGCTTATCTCGAGAGCTTTTCAAAACACTATAATAAAGTATTTTTTCATTAAGTACTTTTTGAGTTATTTTATATTTTATTCTGACATATTTTGATATAAAAATTAAAATATCTCGTAAAATATTTAGTTTTCGATAATCTTACCGTAATACTTTTATGTACAGAATAATGAGACAAATCAATTAGTAAAAAAAACGAATAATTGTTTTAAAAAATACATTATAAATAATTACATACTTTTTCTTAAAAACAATTATTTTTTTTTACTAATTGATTTGTCTCATTATTCTGTACATAAAAGTATTACGATAAGATTATCGAAAACTAAATATTTTACGAGATATTTTATTTTTTATATCAAAATATGTCAGAATAAAAAATATAAAATAACTCAAAAAGTACTTAATGAAAAAATACTTTATTATAGTGTTTTGAAAAGCTCTCGAGATAAGCTACAAGAATATGCAATAAAAAGTAGGCAGTTCCATTTAAAAAGTTGAAGGTGACCTTGCTTTTTTATGGAAAAGAAATGTTTGGTCAATTTTTATTATTGCAATTTGTTGCCAGTTAGAAACTGATAAATTTCTGTTTATGACTTTTTTATGTCAGATTATTGTAAGTGCCTTAAAAATCGTGGCGACCGTTACGAGGACCACCCTGTATATACACTGTGTGTACACACACGCGCGCGCGCACACAGACACACACACACACGCACACATATATATACATACATACATAGCTTGTCTCACCACCTCCGTACAATAATGTATTGTAGGGATCAGCGCTATAACAGCTGAGCGCTCACGCATACTACCGGGCGCTCGTCGGTGAACCGCGCTGTAGCTGTAACAGCTGAGCGCTCACGCATACTACCGGGCGCTCGTCGGTGAACCGCGCTGTAGCTGTAACAGCTGAGCGCTCACGCACACTACCAGGCGCGCGGCTCACCGACGTGCGCCCGGCTAAAGATCGGCGATGATTGACTTGTGTATATATATATATATAAGTAATTAAAGTAAGTTAATTTAAATTTTTATTTACAAAATTAATTATGAAAAAAATTTATTCTAATATCTTCTGTAAATAATTATTATAAAATTACTTTACATTTACTTTCTTAGTAATTATTTTAAATTGGAGAAAACTTGTCAAAAACATTTTTTGAATTGAGATTATACAATTCCTGAGTTTATACAAAAAAAAAAAAAAAATAAAATGACATTTAATGTTTAAATTTATATTGATTTCTATCGTTTTACTTTAATTTAAATTATTATTAAATTTTATTTACTTACATCTGTTTTATATAATTATTTAATTATATATACACATACATATTAGAATCTATTTATATATATATATATATATATATATATATATAAACATAGTGTCCCATCAAAAGTGGGCACCCTATTTGATCTTATGAATTAAAAAAATTAAATTATAACAAATATTTATGAAATACTTTATTGCGGACATAGTGGTTGCTAACAAAAATTATAACGGAAAAATATGCATAATATTTTTGTATTAATATGAACATTTCAATAAAATAAAAGTTATATCCTTTCAGACAAATACAATGATGTATGATGCTAATATTTTACATTTATGTTTATATTTTACGAGTTTTATCTGTTTGAAATCTCGTAGGTCATATATCTTTTCATTTTTAACGATGCGATAAGTCTATTTTTTGCCTCATTGTTATGGTCAAATGACAACGTGATATACGTCAATCAGTAAGACACGAATTAGAAATTAGCCATATCGTGGGGCCAAAAGCGAAAAGGTAAATGTTGCCTTCGAAATTTCAAGCCAATGAAACTCGTACAGCATGTAAAATATTTACATTAAGTAATACATTGTTGTACCCGTTTGCAATAGTTCTACAATTATTATTATTATTTTTTTATTGAAATTTAATATCATTATGAAAAAATTATGCATATTTCTCCGTTCATAAACACAGATAATTGTTGTAAACAATTATGCTTACAATAGAGTTCGGTTTAAACAATTTACTTGTTATGATTTTTCTCTTTTAGTTTTAAATATAAAAGAAGTTTGCCACTTTTGGTGGGACATCCTGTATAAAATAAATTTTTTACGTAAACAATTCATTTATTATTCATTAATTTATTTGTTTATTTTTCAACTATAAACAAAAATTCTTGTACTACAAACAACTACAAACGATTTTAGATTATAATCTGATGCCAGTTACGCTCTAATTATAAATTAATTCCTTACTGTCATTTAAAAATCGCTATCATATTTATATTTCAACTGCAAACAAAAAAATTATTACTTCAATCACCTGCAGGCGAAATTCTATGAGAAACAAACTTCAAAATTTGATTTGGTTATAATCGGGTGCCAACTTCACGCAAGTCAATCTGTATTGGATTTATCTTATATACAGGGTGTCCGAAAATTCGCGAAACACCCTTTAAGGGAAGGTAGAGGGTGTTATTCTGAACAGAAAAGTCCTGTAACATTTTTTTCTATAACGCTTCATAAAGGAGTTATTATTGAGTAAAGTCTGACCAATCTGCGCCAACCTTTAGCCGGGCGCACGTCAGTGAGCCCCGCGCTGCGAAATGTGCGCCGCCACACACTACTAGGCGCGCGAGTCACCGACGTGCGCCCGGCTAAAAGTCGGCGCTGATTGACTAATAAAATCTCTGTGTTTTGCATTTTATATATCTGAAAATAATTGTAATGGATTAATTACATTTTTGCAATTAAAATGACACTAAATATGATATAAATCGGATTATTTTTAATGAAATAAGTAATTATAATTTTAATTACATATTTGATTAAAAATTATCCGATTTCGTGTTTCGTATCATTTTAATTGGTAAAATATCATTAATTCATTATAATTATTTTCGGATCAATAAGCGCGAAAAACAAAAATTTTACAGTAATGATATATAACGCGAGAGATTATAGATAAAGCGAGCCTCGCGAGCAAGACTTTGGAAGTCTTTCATGTTAGCTATCTCGCTTGCTCCTTATTCGTTCTCTCTCTCTGTCTCTCTTTTTCTGCTTGTTCTTTATTGTATTCTTTTATTCCCATTATTATAATCTTTTATTTGTTCGACTTTTATTCTTTCTATTTTTGTTTTCCTATATGATAATAAATTAATTTATTCATCTTTATTTTATGAAGCATAAATAAGATATTGTATGTTTTATAAATAAAAAAAGTATTCTGTATGTGTGCATGTGCGTGTGTATTTTTGTATGTGCATGTGTTGTATTTAATTATAGTGAAACGTAATTATGTATTGTATTAACTATAGTGAAATAAAAAAAGAAAATAACTTGTATTGTATATCTCATTTATGCTATATAAAATAAAAATAAATAAATAAATTTATTTATTTTTATGTAAGGAGACGAGAATAGAAAGAATAAAAGTTGAGCAAATAAAAGAATATAATAATGGGAATAAAAGAATACAATAATGAACGAGCAGAGAGAGAGAGAGAGAGAGAGAGAGAGAGAGAGAGAGGGAGAGAGGGAGAGAGGGAGAGAGAGAGTGAACGCGTCAGTGAATATGCGAGGAGCATGAAGCTAAGCGATACGTAGTACATAGCGAGCGAGCGATTAGAAAGAGACAGAGCGTGACAGAGCGTATGATTGAGAGAAAAAAGATACTGTAATAATGTTAGTGCGTACATATATATTACGCTCACACGCATGAAAGAGACGAAGATAGTACGATTATGTCTGTCTTTGTCATGTACGATTGTAGCTCTGTCTATCGCGACATCACGCAACTAATCTACTGCTCTGTTTTACTCTTGAGCCTCCATCTCGCACACACACATATGCACGAAAATTTTATTTTGCAAAATCTTTTTTATAAAGCTTCTAAACTCACTTCTCTAAGTTCACTTATACTCTTTGATGAAATGCCGAGTGCGGGGTTTACTAATTAGGCACGTGCAGATTACAAATCTTTTATATTAAGTAAATGTTGACGGCACAGGCCGATAACTAAACTGTAATTTTATCATTTTTTTTCACTTTTCATATGAAATGTTAAACTCCGCACTCCGTTATTATGTATACTTTAATTGTGGAAAAGAATTTTTTGATATCTATAATCAACAAAAAGATTTTGCATAATAAGGTTTTTATCGGTAAAACAGACCCTTTGGGATTCCCTTAAGTGCAAACGACCGGAAATAAGTTGGCGCTGGAAGTTCATATTTTTTAATAATTTATAGCTCAAACGATTGCTCCTTAATTGCTCCGTCAGAATCCACAATTGCTCCCCTTTTAAAATTAGTAGTTTTCGAAATATTTACAAAAAACGTAAAATTTATCATTTTCACTCAAAAACATATTTCCAATAGTTTTTTGCAACTATATCCAGTATAAAACGATTGCTCCTTAATTGCTCCATATTGCTCCATCATTATTTTCATGATTTATTGCATTTTTTATCGAAAATTAACAAATTAATCATTTCCCTAGCGACGCCGTTGTCACCTATCGGCCGCCTATCGGAACTATATGGCTCAGAAGCCAACGGCGAGAATATTCAAACATAATATAACATAAAACGATTGCTCCTTAATTACTTCGCATTGCTCCATCATTATTTTCATGCTTTATTGCATTTTTTAACGAAAATTAACAAATTAATCATTTCCCTAGCGACACCGTTGTCACCTATCGGCCGCCTATCGGAACTATATGGCACAGAAGCCAACGGCGAGAATATTCAAACATAATATAACATAAAACGATTGCTCCTTAATTGCTTCGCATTGCTCCATCATTATTTTCATGATTTATTGCATTTTTCATCGAAAATTAACAAATTAATCATTTCCCTAGCGACGCCGTTGTCACCTATCGGCCGCCTATCGGAACTATATGGCTCAGCAACCAACGGCGAGAATATTTAAACATAATATAACATAAAACGATTGCTCCTTAATTGCTTCGCATTGCTCCATCATTATTTTCATGATTTATTGCATTTTTTATCGAAAATTAACAAATTAATCATTTCCCTAGCGACGCCGTCATCACCTATCGGCCGCCTATCGGAACTATATGGCTCAGCAGCCAACGGCGAGAATATTCAAACATAATATAACATAAAACGATTGCTCCTTAATTGCTTCGCATTGCTCCATCATTATTTTCATGATTTATTGTCATTTTTCATCGAAAATTAACAAATTAATCATTTCCCTAGCGACGCCGTCATCACCTATCGGCCGCCTATCGGAATTATATGGCTCAGCAGCCAACGGCGAGAATATTCAAACATAATATAACAGCTCTATTGTTTATAACTATATCTCAAAGAGTTTAATCAAAGTTTCTTATTGATTTTTCGGTAGAATAATTGCACCTCGCTTGCTCTATTATGATATTCGCTCCACTTGTATAATTAATCTTTTTATGATATATTAGCAAAAAAACCAATCATTTTCTTGGAAAAACATATTTTCCGTAGTCTACTGCAAGTATATTCAACATAAAACGATTGCTCCTTAATTGCTTCATATTTAAGATCGTCTTAAGCCCGTATCAGACTACGCATTGAAGATTGATATTCAAGATTCAAGATTGAAATTTGACCAATCAGAACAAAGAAATTTTAATCCTTTTTGTTCTGATTAGTCAAATTCCAATCTTTAATCTTCAATCTTTCATTTTTAATGCGTAGTCTGATACGGGCTTAACGTGTTGAAACATGTTTGGTCCTGTCTAAAGCCCGTATCAGACTACGCATTGAAGATTGAGATTGAAGATTGAAGACTATGGATTGAAAAATAAAGATTAAAGATTGGAATTTGACTAATTGGAATAAAAGAAATTAAAATTTCTTTGTCTTAATTGGTCAAATTTCAATCTTCAATCTTCGATCTCAATCTTCAATGCGTAGTCTGATACGGGCTTAAGACGATCTTAAATATGAAGCAATTAAGGAGCAATCGTTTTATGTTGGATATACTTGCAGTAGACTACGGAAAATATGTTTTTCCAAGAAAATGATTGGTTTTTTTTTGCTAATATATCATAAAAAGATTAATTATACAAGTGGAGCGATCGCGAATATCATAATAGAGCAAGCGAGGTGCAATTATTCTACCAAAAAATCAATAAGAAACGTTGATTAAACTCTTTGAGATATAGTTATAAACAATAGAGCTGTTATATTATGTTTGAATATTCTCGCCGTTGGCTGCTGAGCCATATAGTTCCGATAGGCGGCCGATAGGTGATGACGGCGTCACTAGGGAAATGATTAATTTCTTAATTTTCAATAAAAAATGCAATAAATCATGATAACAATGATGGAGCAATGCAAAGCAATTAAGGAGCAATCGTTTTATGTTATATTATGTTTGAATATTCTCGCCGTTGGCTGCTGAGCCATATAGTTCCGATAGGCGGCCGATAGGTGACAACGGTATCGCTAGGGAAATGATTAATTTGTTAATTTTCAATAAAAAATGCAATAAATCATGAAAATAATGATGGAGCAATGCGAAGCAATTAAGGAGCAATCGTTTTATACTGGATATAGTTGCAAAAAACTATTGGAAATATGTTTTTGAGTGAAAATGATAAATTTTATGTTTTTTGTAAATATTTCGAAAACTACTAATTTTAAAAGGGGAGCAATTGTGGATTCTAACGGAGCAATTAAGGAGCAATCGTTTGAGCTATAAATTATTAAAAAATATGAACTTCCAGCGCCAACTTATTTCCGGTGTGCAAACGTTACCTTTCTTTTTACCGTACCTTCTTTACCATCCTCCAATGGGTTACCATTCTTGCAAATACCTTCCTTACCGACTCTTGCCGTACCTTCCTTCTTATACATTGGCAGTTTCGACATTTTAACCTCAATCCTTTGTCGTTCCCTTTCCTGCCCTATTATGACCAAACTATCGTTCCCCTACACCTGCCTTCCTTCACCCTGCTTCCTTCCTATTCACTTATTATATCTTACCTTACAAAATCGCTTCTCTTACTCTCTATACTTATAAATTTTAGCTTAAACTAAAGCACGCATTCAGCACGCATCCACTCACTCACACGTCCTCTAACCAAGTCTTTCTTTTTATATAATAGTACCATGTAATCGTGGTAAAACTCGTACAAACATGTTTAGGATATATCGAGTATGCACATACTCACGTAGATTGGTTTATTAAATTTTACTTCGAGATTGCGCAATTCAACGGCGATCAGATTCTCCGAAAATACGCTTCTACTGCGAAAATTTAATTTTGCGATCATCGCCTCTGTGCCATATCTTCCATCTCAATGTGTCACGAGCTTAACATTATCGTGATTGCGCACATTTATCATCGTTTTGCCAAATACCGCATTATTCATTAATTTATATGTATCAAGCGACGCGGTAGCGTTGCGACGCCAAGTATATAAAAAAATTCTTTCCGGCTTATCAACAGTTTTGCCTATGTACAGGGATCGCGGCGCTACCAAGTAGCTTATCCGGAGTTTTATGTTTAATAAACTTTCGATTAAAATAGCTCAGGAACTAAAGCCATAATCAAAAATCTAACGGCACTTTTATTATATAATGTGGATACAAGCTTTCGATTGCGACCAGTTCGAATAAGATTGGTGCAGTCAATCCTGAGAAATGATGATCGTATGTTAGAATTGTGACATTTTCATTTTTCTCCATAATAAGGATAAGTTTCAGACTCACATACGTATGCTCGCACGCACACACGCAAAGCGATTTTGTACCTTAAGCGGCGTTCACATCGCTCATGTACGATTATTCGCTTGAGTTTGCAGAGCGCTTTAAGAGACAAGATCATATGTGGATGCGTGTACATACGTGTGAGATGTTTATATCTTATAAGAGTACGCGCGGAGTATAATGCGACAAGAAGAAACTGATTAATGGTTATGAGAATATTGCGGAATAGTGCAACACAAGAAAGAAAAGTGATAAAGTGAAAAGAAATTATTAACGCGGAATAATGCAAGAAAGGGAAGTGATTTCTTTTAATCGTATTAAGCAAAGTTAGGTTATATTAGCGAAATTGTGAACAAATACTTTATTATACGCAATGCTTGAATTTGTGCATAATCAATTAATATATTTGTGATGAATGGATTGTTGGAAAATGATTATGGAAGCATTGAAGGAATATTTGGAGATTTTAGCTGGCCATGTTTTCGATAAGATGGTAATTATACGCGTGAAAGTGCATTCATGTATATAATATTTATTTATATTTTATTTATTGATAAAATAGGCAATATATTTAAATGTTCTGTTCTTATGTATGAGGAGTGCGCGCATATGTACGGCTCATTATTGATATGCATGTTTGGGTATCTATGTATAACATACACCATGGCGGTGCGGCGCCACTGCTGAGTTTCCTTTCTTTTTTGTGATATAGTCTTTAAGCGGTTAATTCTAAGTTTCCGGTAGTCCAGTCGTTGTTCGATCTCTCGTCAAGAGTAGTGAATAAATATTCTTTTATATCAGTACAATCCTATTCTTTCGTTCGACCAAGTATCGAGATCCTGAGCGTACTTTGTCAGGTTATGGGTCCAGATTGATAATAATTCGATAGTTCGGGCAAATAAGTGTACAACCGCGAATAGTAACGCGTAATGTCGAACGGAAATCAGTAATGGCGGAACAGGACAGATTTAAGGTCCCGTTGTTTAATGGAACCAATTTTGACACTTGGAAATTCCGTATGGAAACGTTGCTGGAAGAATACGATCTGCTGGAATATGTAAAAAAGGCATATACGTCAATGGTCATCATCGAAGAAATTGATAGTGCAGAAGTGCGCACTCAAAAGAAAGGACAGCTGAACCAATTCAAGAAGAGTGATCGGAAGTGCAAGTCACAAATTGTACAACGAATTGCGGACAGCCACCTTGAGTACGTGAAAGATGAGGAGACCGCGCATGGAATCTGGACAATTTTATCGAATACCTTTGAGCGGAAAGGCATAGCAAGCCAACTTAGGCTCAGAAAAATGCTTCTGACCATGAAGTATTCGATGTCGGAAACGATGGGAGACCATTTTCTGAAATTTGACAAGTTGATACGAGAATTGCGCTCTACCGGCGCGAAGCTCGAGGACACTGATGTAGTGTGTCTATTGTTGACTATGCCTAAGGAATATGACGTAGTGGTAACAGCGACCGAGACGTTATCGACAGACATACTGACCCTTAGCTTCGTGAAAAATCGTCTGCTCGACGAAGAAACAAAACAAAGCAGACAGGTCAAGGGAATGCAGAACAATAAATCCTCTACGGCGTTTGCGATACAAGTGTTACAACTGTGGCCTGGTCGGTCATAAAAGGAAAAATTGCAAAAGGGAACCGAAGGAAAATAAAATTTCAGAGGATGCAAACGTCGCAGCTGAAGCCGATACTGAAAGTGGGGCAAGTTATACCTTTTGTGCGGAAGAAGACTTTGATAAGGAATCCGATTGGTATCTGGATTCGGGCGCGACGGAGCATATGGCGAACGAAAACGTCAGTTTAACTAATGTGAAATCATTGCCAAACCCAATAAAAATAAAAGTGGCAAAATTCGGTCAAACCGTAACGGCAAAGGAATGTGGTGAACTAAACGTACAGACTCTGACGAACGGAGAAGTAAACTCGATCTCGATTAAAGAGGATCTGTCGGTACCAGGAATGTAATTTATTGTCGATAAGGAAGCTAGACATGAATAAATTCGTGGTGAGTTTTGAGGACGGTAAAGGCGTGATTCGTAAAGAAAATGCAGTCGTGGCCATTGCGTATAGGAAAGACAAACTGTATAAACTTGATTTTTGCAACAAAATAGAAAGTGCCAACGTGTGTGCGGTGTCTCGAGATGCGGAACTGTGGCACAAGAGGTTAGGCCATATTAGTAACAACGGGCTGAAGAAGATAGTGAATATCACCGAAGGAATTAAGATCAAAACCGAAGAAAAACTTTCGGGGATATGCCAGTATTGTATCAAAGGCAAGCAGACGAAGCTTCCTCATAAACAAGATCGGGTAAGAGCGAAACGTCCTCTGCAACTAATTCATAGCGATCTCTGTGGACCGATGGACTCCATATGATGGAAAGAAGTACGTATTGACCTTTATAGACGATTATACGCATTTCACGGTGGCTTATACTGTGAGCTCGAAAAGTGAAGTACTTAGACATTTTAAAATGTTCAAGGCCATGGCAGAAGCGCATTTCAATAAGAGAGTGAGTCGTTTCAGATGTGACAATGGTCCAGAATATATCTCGAACGAAACTAGAGATTATTTCGAAAGCAATGGTATACAGTATGAATTTATTATAAGGTATACTCCGCAGCAAAATGGGGTCGCGGAACGAATGAACAGGACAATCATAGAAAAGGCTCGATATATGATACTCGACTCAAGCACCAACAAAAATTTTTGGTCGGAAGCTGTACTAGCGGCAGTATACCTGATACACCGCAGTCCAACGAGTGTCCTACAAGACAAAGTACTGACAGAATTGTGGTACGGTGAGTGACCAGATCTTCGAAAATTGAGAGTGTTCGGAAGCATAGCTTATTTACACACTCCCAAGGAAATTGTGGGAGGAAAATTCGAATCTCGATCGAAGAAGTGCTACATGATGGGATACTGTCCAAATGGTTATCGACTTTGGTGTCCGGAGGACAGAAAGTTACTCTTTGGTAGAGACGTTATATTTGACGAAACTAAGTTTACTGTCGAAGCTGAAAATTTCTACGATAAAAGCCTGCCAAATCAAACAGAAATGCACGACCAAGGCGGAGACGCACAAAATTCAAGAGACAACGATGACACCAGAAATCCAAGTCGCGTACTAACGGATGATCACTCAGACGAAACTTCAGATGCAGGTTCCGAAGAAGAAATACCGCAAAAACAGGGTGACAACGAAGGTCTTCGGCGAAGTGCTAGGACGCGAAGAAAGCCAAATCATCTAGATAATTACTGTGCAATAGCGCTCAGCGCAGAAAATTTTCTCGACGAAGTTCCCGAAAGTCTCAGCGAAATAGACAATAGAAAAAATAAGGATCACTGGAAGAAGGCCGTACAAAACGAGATAGATTCCTTGTTGAAAGACGTGGGATCTGGTAAAATTGCCGCCTGGAAAGAAAGCGATTAAAAATCGATGGATTTTTAAAATAAAAAAAGATGAGAATGGAGATATTGAGCGTTATAAAGCGCGGTTGGTAGTAAAAGGGTGTTCCCACCCATACAGCACTGAAGCTTGCAACAACATTGCTGCAACATTGCAATATTGCATATTGCAGTGTAATGTTGCAGAAATATTGAGTATATATACATACAACGAGCTTTTCACATCTCTTTTGTCTATATAATCTCAAAATTTATTTATTAAAATCTGAAGTATCTTGCATATTAGAAAACTATTATCAAATTTTTTATTTTATATAAGAATGGAAACTATTAAAAGAATTTTTAGTCCAATGTCTGAGTCCGCTGTGTTGGGGTCATATCATACAACTTAAACTAATAAAAATATTTATTATATCTTTAATCTTACTAGCCGCTCTTTGTAAACTTTATATAATCATCGTGACTAAAAATTAAATGCGGAATAGATAGCGCAACATGCGCCGCATAGCGGTAAACGAATGAACTAGCGATTATCGAATACTTTTTTTGAAATATTTTCGGAATGTTGCTGTAACATTGCTAAAGTTATATTGTAAAATAATGTCTTTGCAATATTTCTGCAACATTACACTGCAATATGCAATATTGCAATGTTGCAGCAATGTTGTTGCAAGCTTCAGTGCTGTATGGGGAACGCATTTCTTCATGGACACATCGAAGAAGAAATTTATATGAAGCAACCCGAAGGAATCAATGAAAACCCAGATCTCGTGTGCAAAATAAACAAATCCTTCTATGGACTCAAACAGGCACCACGCGCTTGGAATGAAAGATTCGATGTTTTCATGAAGAGTCTAGGATTTAAAAGATCTGAGATCGATAAGTGTTTGTATACTCATACGAACGGAATATCCAAGATCTATTTGCTGGTATACGTGGACGATATTGCTATTGCAGGCAACAATGAAAAGGATCTACAAAAATTAAAGGCTGACTTAAAGAACGAGTTCTCCATGAAAGACTTAGGAAAGTTACGTAACTTTCTAGAAATTAAAATAGAAAGAATAAAAGTTGGAATGTTCCTGAGGCAGGCAACTTATATGAAAAACCTGTTATCTCGTTTTAACATAGACGAGTGTAAAGCTTCGAAGACGCCGATGGAAGTCAATCCGTGGAAGGAGCAGGACAATCAAAACAAAAAGAATTTAGAGTGCATCGTTGAGAAGAAGCCATATCGAGAGCTCATCGGGTGTCTCATGTACCTGATGTTGACTACTAGGCCGGATCTGAGTGCCTCGGTGAATTACTACAGTCGCTTTTAGAGTGATGCCACTGATCAGCACTGGAATAGCTTAAAACGTATCTTACGCTACATGAAAGGTACGCTAAACTATGGACTTTTCTATCGACGGTCTGGAAACAGCAACGAGGCTCTCCAAGGGTATGCTGGCGCGGACTGAACTGGCGATACGGATCGAAAATCAACTTCAGGGTTCCTGTTCCGAGTGTACAACGCAATAGTTTTGTGAGTGACACGCAAACAGACCACGGTAGCCTTGTCCTTTACAGAGGCTGAATATGTTGCGCTGACGAGTGCAGCTACAGAGTTAGTTTGGTTGCAAAATCTATTGGGTGATTTTAACATTAAAATTGATAGTCCCACCGTAATTTTTGAGGACAACCAATCGTGCATTCAGTTACTCGATAAATGGGAGCACCGTAGACTCAAACATATAGATGTAAAATATAATTTCGTCAGAGATCTGTTTGCAAAAAAGGTGATTGATGTAAAATATGTTTCATCCAAAGAGCAAGTGGCAGATATTTTTACCAAAGGGCTGTCAGGAGAGCATTTTGTTAAACTGCGTGACTCTCTTGGTGTTGTTGAAGTATAAATAAGAGATTTTATTTTTTTTTGTCCAAAAGGAAAAGTTGTTTTTTTTGTTGTTTTTGTACGTATGACATTATTGATATATTGAGGCGGAGTGATAAAATAGGCAATATATTTAAATTTTCTGTTCTTATGTGTGAGGAGTGCGCATGTATGTACGGCTCATTATTGGTATGCATGTTTGGGTATCTATGTATAACATATACCATGGCGGTGCGGCGCCACTGCTGAGTTTCCTTTCTTTTTTGTGATACAAGGTTTGTTCTTTTTAACTGCACTGGAACTGCACTAGTTCTGAACTAGAATTGGCGAGGATAGTGAAAATTTCATAAGTGCAGAAATATAGATAGGGAGGGAAAGAACGCCACAGTGCAGGAATCAACATGGCGCAACACATAATTCCAAACATTGATTCATCAGATGAAGAAGATATTGTTCTACCATCACCATTATTGTATGCAGAACCTATTTGGGACGAAGGGGATGATGGTAATTACTATTATTTCATGTGACAAAATTAATTAATGTTAACAAGATAAAAATCTCAGGCAGATAAAAATCTAACCTAATAATTGTATTTTAATTTATAACGAGTTACGAATACTACATTCAGTTTTTGGAATGGTTCAACGAATAGAACATGTAAAAATACATAATTACGTAGAAAATATTGTTCGCAACTATAACAACATTGATTTTATTATGCATTTTCGATTGTCAAGAGAAAAGACATACGAACTAATAAATCGATTCAGAATATCTGAGATATTTATTTCTTTACAAGGTATGTATTGCATGTAATTGTATATAAAATATACTTTGTGTGTATGTAATAACAAAAATGTCTTATTTTCAACATGAAGGGAATTGACATTTTATTTTATATTTAAACAGCTGAAAAACATATTATGTTACCTATGGTTTGTAGGACATGAGAGTGCATCTTATCGTGATGCAGCTGATCGATTCAGAGCAACAATAAGTACTTTGTACAACATAATAACCAGAATAACAAATTTTATAATGTTACTAGCACCTAATATCATTAAATATCCAACGTTAGCTGAAAAGGAAGAAACTGCAACATTTTATCGAGAAAGAAAAGGATTTCCTCATATAATTGGTAATGTAATCATGTTTATATTTATATATGTAAAACATTAATACACTAATGTTTCTTTTCTTTTCAGGGGCTATTGATGGTTCACATATAAGGATAGATAAGCCAACAGAAGATCCAGAATCATATATTAACCGAAAGCAATATTTTCCTTACATATTCAAGGTACCAAAAGCAATATTTTCCTTACATATTCAAGGTACAAGTGGATCATAAAATGAATGAATTTATCGATGTCTTTATAGGATACCCTGGTTCTGTCCACGACGCAAAGGTTTTCAAAAATTCATCATTGCGTAATGACCTACATGAATTGAGTGCAGGTTAGGTTAATTGAAAAATGATATAAATAATACAAATAGTAAAGGCTGATAGTAAAAAATCGATGTTCTAATATTATAAATCTTCTTTTAAATAATTATTTTTTGCTTGGAGATAGTGCATACCCATGTTTGAAAGAATTAATTGTACCATACAGAGAGAATGGACATTTGACACGTGCACAGAGGATTTTTAATCAAAGATTAAGTTCCTGTAGGGTAATAATTAAAATGCATTTGAGTGTTTGAAGCAACGTTTTCGACAATTGTATCATTTTGAATTGCGCGATATAGTACGTATAGTATGCACAATACATGCCTGTTGCGTACTTCATAATATAGCAAATACTGAAGATTTGCAATATCTTGAAGCACCTATGAATGATCAGTATGCTGACATGGAAGCACAAAACTTATATATTAATTTTGAGGAAGCAGCACAAGAGCATGAAAATGGAACACATATCCCTGCCGAAAATGGTCGATTAAAACCGATTAAAACATAATCCGTTTTAATCGGTTTTAATCGGTTCAATCTGCGCCCGGATTAAAAAGTAATCGATTTTAATTCCGAACGAACTATAATCGGTTTTAATATCGCTTTCGCGGATTATTTCCAATCTAAAATCATTACATTCTAATCCATATTGTTGTCAATCCAAATAAACACGAATAATCGAATGGATATTGTGGCTGCCGTAGGTCGTCACATTAAGCACAATCCGCGATACAATAGTGCGACCCGCAACTTGGCGGCCCACGCGCTCGCGCGTCCGCGCGTAGTCCCGGGCGACGCCGCTACGCGGCGAAGATCGAGCGAGCCAACCTGGAAATAGAAAGCGGTCAAGCGGGGATATAAGGCAGACCCTCTGTGGAGAAATTGTATGTTTGTTTTTAACTGAGCCCGTTTCAATTGTAGAAACACCGATTCAATAATTGATTGTGACTCATGATAACAGCAAATCCGACTTCACACCAGTGATGCAAACTCTGCGGTTTCTGCCCGCTACTAGCGCATGTGGAGGGGGTAGCGCACACAAGGAACGAGTGCTGTACGTGTGCGCTCGGCGCTCGGGCAGAATCGGGTAGTAGAAAAGAACAGATATACAATGCGCTGTTTCTTTCTTTCTCGAGCGCGAGCTATAGCTATAGCTATAGCTGCGATATCGAGAATACACGTAGCGGCTTGCGTATTATATGCGTACTCGTCTATTCAATCCTCGTATAAAAATGTATAAAAATTACAAATAAACTAAATCTAACAATTATTTTTAATCTTATAATTATTTTACACATCAAAAATGTTAATTAAATAAAAAGAGCGTAAATGATAGGAATCCCACTCTCGGCCAACATGTACGTCTTTTCTTTACGAAATCAAGTGTTATTAATTTAAAAAGATGATTTGATGTTAAAAAATTAAATAAAAAATTAAATTATATGTCACGTGTTCCAAATAATTTATTCTATTTTTTATCTTTTTTATAAATAGTCAACGTACATGTTGTTGCTCAACGGAAACCGCAGGAAGGTCTCTTCCGTCGGGAGGAAATGTAAAAAAATATTTTTTTACATTTTCAAAGAATGCAGATAGAATATAGGATAGAAGAAAGAATAGACATAGAATAAATATAAAAATTAAGCTGCTTTAAGCATGCGGATTTTTCAATTATTGCTTCCTTATAGAGGAAGCTTTGTGAGCGAAATAAAAATTAAAATGATTTCTTTCACCGATCCTCACTAAATTCAATATCAAGCATCCTTTAATAATACTCTATTCATGTAACAAAATTTGATTCGATATCTCAAATTTTCTGAAAGTTACAGCGTGTACAGATATTTCTCAAAAAATCCAAAATTTTATAAAAAATAAATCCTTTCACCGATACTCACCAAATTCAGTACTAACTATCCTTTGATAATACTCGATTCATATAAAAAAATTTAATCCGATATCTCAAATTTTCCGAAAATTACAGCGTGTACAGACATTTCTAAAAAAACTCAAAATTTTATAAAAAATAAACCCTTTCACCGATACTCACCAAATTCAGTAGCAACCATCCTTTAATAATACTTTATCCATGTAAAAAAATTTAACCTGATATCTCAAAATTTACGAAAGTTACAATGTATACAGACATTTCTCAAAAAATTTAAAATTTTATAAAAAATGAACCTTTTTATCGATTCTCATCAAATTCAGTACCAACCATCCTTGAATGATACTCTATCCATGTAAAAAAAATTTAACCCGATATCTCAAAAATTGCGGAAGTTAGAGGTTGTACAATATATTGCATACATACATACATACATACATACACACATACATACATACATACAGACATTTTTTAGGAATATGATTTTTCCACGTTTTGGAAAATTCTAAACACATTATCATAGAAAATTCGAAAAAAAATTTTGTCACGAAAACAAAGCTTCCTCTATGAGGAAGCAAAAAGAATAGATATAAAAGAATAGATACAAAAGAATAGAGATAAAAAATATAGAAGAATATTAGAGGTCAAAAATGGAAAAAAGTATGCTTTATTTAATATAATATTGAAAATATAAAAATATTAAAAATATTTTCAACAATACAGCTAAATTATTACAGCTGTGCATAGCTGTAATAATACCATTAATAACTGGCAACTATAGTAATTAATTGAAATTAACAGAACAAATAAATAAACAAGTTAACATATATTATATATTATATAAATATAAATAATATAATAAAAACAACCAATAATCAAAAAATCTAAATATATTTGATTAATCGGAATTCTAAAAAATATGTGTTAAAAATATATATTTTTATCATATCCAAAATCCTTTATATTATATTGTCTTGTTATACAATGAAGTTCTATTTTGTGGTTGTTTTTATTATATTATTTATATTTATATAATATATAATATATATTAACTTGTTTATTTATTTATTCTGTTAATTTCAATTAATAACTGTAGTTGCCAGTTATTAATGGTATTAATACAGCTATGCACAGCTGTAATAATTTAGCTGTATTGTTAAAAATATTTTTAATATTTTAATATTTTCAATATTATATTAAATAAAGCATAATTTTTTCCATTTTTGACCTCTAATATTCCTCTATATTTTTTATATCTATTCTTTTGTATCTATTCTTTTATATCTATTCTTTTTGCTTCCTCATAGAAGAAGCTTTGTTTTCGTGACAAAATTTTTTTCGAGTTTTCTATGCCAATGTGTTTAGAATGTTCCAAAACGTGGAAAAATCATATTCCTAAAAAATGTCTGTATGTATGTATGTATGTATGTGTGTATGTGTGTATGTGTGTATGTATGTATGTATCTACGCAATATATTGTACAACCTCCAACTTCCGCAATTTTTGAGATATCGGGTTAAATTTTTTTACATGGATAGAGTATCATTCGAAGATGGTTGGTATTGAATTTGGTGAGAATCGATGAAAAGGTGCATTTTTTATAAAATTTTTAATTTTTTGAGAAATGTCTGTATACATTGTAACTTTCGTAAATTTTGAGATATCAGATTAAATTTGTTTACATGGATAAAGTATTATTAAAGGATGGTTGCTACTGAATTTGATGAGTATCGGTGAAAGGGTTCATTTTTTATAAAATTTTGAATTTTTTGAGAAATGTCTGTACACGTTGTAATTTTCGGAAAATTTGAGATATCAGATTAAATATTTTTACATGAATAGAATATTATTAAAGGATGTTTGATATTGAATTTAGTGAGGATCGGTAAAAGAAATCATTTTAATTTTTATTTCGCTCACAAAGCTTCCTCTATAAGGAAGCAATAATTGAAAAATCCGCATGCTTAAAGCAGCTTAATTTTTATATTTACTCTATGTCTATCCTTTCTTCTATCCTATATTCTATCTGCATTCTTTGAAAATGTAAAAAAATATTTTTTTACATTTCCTCCTGACGGAAGAAACCACCACCTTCCTGCGGTTTCCGTTGAGCAACAACATGTACGTTGACTATTTATAAAAAAAATAAATAATAGAATAAATTATTTGGAACACGTGACATATAATTTAATTTTTTATTTAATTTTTTAACATCAAATCATCTTTTTAAATTAATAACAATTGATTTCCTAAAGAAAAGACGTACATGTTGGCCGAGAGTGGGCTTCCTATCATTTACGCTCTTTTTATTTAATTAATGTTTTTGATGTGTAAAATAATTATAAGATTAAAAATAATTGTTAGATTTATTTTATTTGTAATTTTTATATATTTTTATACGAGGATTGAATAGACGAGTACGCGTATAATACGCAAGCCGCTATGTGTATTCTCGATATCGCAGCTATAGCTATAGCTATAGCTCGCGCTCGAGAAAGAAAGAGACAGCGCCTTGTATATCTGTTCTCTTCTACTACCCGATTCTGCCTGAGCGCCGAGCGCACACGTACAGGACTCGTTCCTTGTGTGCGCTACCCCCTCCACATGCGCTGGTAGCTTCACACTACATAAAATCAATTTACTTTTCATCTACGAAATGATAAAATTTTTTATTAAAAGGGTTTATTTTAACCTATGGATTGACTATGGTAAATTCCAATTCAATTGCATTAAAACAGGTTTAGTTATAACTTTATGAAATCGTATAATTTCGGATTGAGGTGGAGATATATCATCCAACATTAATCTGGCCTGAAGCGTACTAAATTCGATTTGACTATTTTCAATCGGTTTTAATACCGCATTTTCGGTGCAGAAATCCCGATTGATTCGGATTACATTTTTTTAAATCCGTTTTAATCGACCATTTTCGGCAGGGATCGGCGATGGATTGTGTCATCTACTATCTCATCAATAAAATTTAAAAAGCAACTGCGTTTTATTATTATAATTTTATTTCTATCTTTTGTAACATAGATATGTTATTTTAACAATGAAAAGGAAAAAGCTCATAAGATATACAATGAAAAGTAAATGAATAAAAGAATAGAGCAAATAAAAGCCAAACGCTGATGTTGTAATTGTATATTATTATATGATATTATTATTATGACTTGTATATTATTATATATATTTAGGATGTACATAGAATATGTAAATACAAAACAAAACATTTTTCAATTATTAATAAAGTTTTATTATAAAAATAACAATATTACTTTTAATCAAACATAGTTCTTGTTAAACTATATTTTGTTTATAAATAAAATAAAAATTAAAACAATTTTTCTAATAAAAAGTACAAACAAAAAATAAAATGTTGTACTGTTGCATGAATTATGCATCTATAACTTCTAACTTATATATTGTAACTTATAATTATAATTTAACGTTTATTTAACTATAAGTTTAACGTTTATTTTCAAGAAAAATTTCTTTTAATAGCTTTTGTTCTTTTCTTCTCTCAATTGATTTGCTTTTATTAGTTGTTCCTCTATATTTTTCATAGATTGTTCATATGTATTTCTCGTTGCTTTATATTCCGTTATTAGCTGTCTTTGTATTTCATTTTTCATCTCTTTCTCCTTTTGAGTATCGTTTAAAAGTTTCTCGATTGTTTTGTGCCATAGTTCTGAAACTCTGGTCGTCCTACCCGTTTGTTTTCTTTGTGTATTGTGTGACAATGTCTGCAATGCGTATATGTTCTAGATTAAATCAATATCAATTATATCGATAGAAAGAATATATAGCATTATACTTACATTGTTAAAACAGTTATTTTCGACATTGCTTACATTAATTTCCGATATAGTATGTATGTATGTAAATCATTTATTGGTCCCCGAAGGGTTTCGAGGCGCTTTTTAGGAGCGTACCCGAACCTTTTCAATGCTCCAGTTCATACATACTTCTTACATCTAAATCCGCTCTCTTATACACCTTTTCCTTACATCTATACACTTTCTATTCACGCTCTTACATCTTAACGCTGTTTTTACACACATCGTTTCACACTCTCCTTCGCTCTTTTCCCTTGTTCCTAAATTTCCCTTTCTCCTTTCCTCCTTACGCTCTTCTATCTAACGCCACACACACCTTTTTCTTATCTCCTCTCCCTTCTTTCCTTTCTCACTCCTAACCGTCTTTGTTTCCTTTCTATTCTCCTCCTCCTTTCATCCTTCCCTCCCCCTCCACAATTACCCCTATCCTTCTCTCTCCCTCTCTACAATTCCTTCTTTATCTCTTTCCACAAAGAGGTATATGGTGGGATGGGACACAAGCGGAATCGAACTTGGGACCTGACAATTGTCAGCCCGCGATTCAACGCTCTGCGCCACTCATCGCCCCAATTTCCGATATAGTAGTGTTTGTTAATAAATTTGGAGTCATTGGTTCTATATTTGCTTCTTTGTCTAAATTGGTTTTATTTTGATTATTTATATCACAGATAGGTCTGTAATATATACAGGGTGTCCTAGACCACCCGTACACCCCTTTTCTTTCAAAAACTAAGCATTTTAGAGAAAAACGTTTTGAACAAAAATTGTATGGTTTTGAGAGGAACATAAGATGGTGTCATTGGTTTGACCTTGGATGGCATCGTTAAAGTCAAGTCAAGGACACCTTTAATTAACAAACCAATGACACCATCTTATGTTCCCCTCAAAACCATACAATTTTTCTAAACGTTTTTCTCTAAAATGCTTAGTTTTTAAAAGAAAAGGGGTGTACGGGTGGTCTAGGACACTCTGTATACAATAGATAATGTTATGCTATATAAATATTTCATTCGTTATATCATTAAAGTAATAATAGATATTATAATTAATATATATTATGTATAAATATATCTAATATGTATAGAAATTTTTTAATATTTTTTTTCCAAGTAATACTTCTATCCAAGTAATATTATTTTTGATTCTGATATAGAACTTACAAAAATGTGCTAATTCGGACATCATCTCTTAGAAGTAAGCCTTGCTTTCCAGATACTGCCAATGGTTGAATGTTGTGCTTATGACCCATAAGTTCATTTAACTTTTTGCAAATATAATCAACGACAATATTACATTTCATATGTTATTCCTTTATAAATCTTGAACTAAAAATAATATTTACGTTTCGTATGGACATGATATGCGACCTCTGCCTGTTTTATTATTGTTTGTTATCATATTTTTGTAAGATCTTTCTAAAGACTTATATTTATTTTTTTACTTGTAGAAGCGTCACGTTATGTCCATATTTTTGCATACTTTCTCTTATTTTTTGCCATAACACTTTCTTGGTTGTAATTTTTCTATTTATCAAGAGATCCTTTTTTTCCTTGTACAATTGTAAAAACAATTTGGTCTTTGCATCATCCCAAAAAAATACTTCTCTTTTATCTTGGTCTGTTCCATTGGTATTATTTTCATTATAATTTTCATTATAATTTTCAGTATAATTTTGATAATTAGTATTTTCATCATGACCATAATTTTCATCATTATTTTGTTCGTTGTTTGTACTTGTTTGTTCGTTTTGTTCTACATTTTGATGTAGTTTAATAAATACTAACTGATCTTCAACAGTACATTGCACTGTATCACAACTAAAATCTATATCTTTATATTTTAGTTGAAATATTACGCCTTTTGCAAAAATACATATTATATTATATTTACACACACCTTTTTATTTTCATAAATAATAATACCTATTGACATTTTCAGATAGATAATTTTAATACCTTTCGATTCACAAGTAATATTTCCATTTATATCAACTAAAATATTTCCTGCTGCATCTTTTTTAATATATGCATCAGCCCTTTTCTCCATATTTGTTTGTAAATCTCTTTTTATATTACAAAAGGTTCAAATATAGCTAAGAAAAGTTAAAAAAAATATATATCAAACATATATTTTCTTTATATTTGCTTTTTTAAGTTACATGTTACTTACATATAT
This sequence comes from Formica aquilonia x Formica polyctena, assembly GCA_907163055.1. Classification (NCBI taxonomy): domain Eukaryota; kingdom Metazoa; phylum Arthropoda; class Insecta; order Hymenoptera; family Formicidae; genus Formica; species Formica aquilonia x Formica polyctena. The sequence goes on along the minus strand of CAJQTV010000402.1, from coordinate 30,309 downwards.
TTTTGATTTTTCAAATTTTGCGGTTTGTATTGTTTTCGTTTACGTACGCAATTGAACTGTACCGCTGCACTAGCTCGAGACCTGGGGCAGGCAGTTCAGTGAAATGTTGTACTAAGTTCTGCTACACTTTTGAAAAGAACAGTCACCTCTGACGTCACTTCTGCTAAAAAGAACGCGTCAGTGTACACTTCTTGAACTAGTACAGAAAGTGCAGCTGAGAAGAACAAACCTATAGTCTTTAAGCGGTTAGTTCTAAGTTTCCGGTAGTCTAGTCGTTGTTCGATCTCTCGTCAAGACATGTGGTGAATAAATATTCTTTTATATCAGTATAATCCTATTCTTTCGTCCGACTAAATATCAAGATCCTGAGCGTACTTTGTCATTTATAAATGTAATTAATGCATAATTAATATTTTTAGGATAATTTACAAATGGCTACGCAATGAGTTTATGTTAATGTAGCAAAATAAATCTGGGTAATGTTCTATTAAAAATATCATAGAAACAACAACATTGAATACGCATTTTTATTAATTGGCTTCATAAAGAATAATAAAATGATAAAATCCCAGTAAACACAAAGTAACAGTAATATAACATCAATGTTATAATTTCCCACTCAACAATGTAACTGCAATATAACATGCCTTGTACGTAACAGTTACATTGTTGAGTGGGAAATTGTAACATTAATGTTATGTTACTGTTACTTTGTGTTTACTGGGATCATATCGAAGAATTTCTATAGTGTCCACAAACATTTTGCGAATCTGGAATTACTTGCATCTTTTGGTTCTGGAAATATGTAAATGTTTATTTATATTTTATACATAAATGTAATTAATGTGTAATTAATATTTTTATATCATTTACAAATGGCTAAGCAATGAGTTGCATGTTTACATTAATGTAGCAAAACAAATCTTGTGAGAATTGTATCAAAGGTATTATACAGAGTGGTCCTCGTAACGGTCGCCACGATTTTTAAGGTACTTACAATAATCTGACATAAAAAAATCATAAACAGAAATTTATCAGTTTCTAACCGGCAACAAATTGCAATAATAAAAATTGACCAAACATTTTTTTTCCATAAAAAAACAAGATCACCTTCAATTTTTTAAATAGAACTGCCCACTTTTTATTGCATATTCTTGTAGCTTATCTCGAGAGCTTTTCAAAACACTATAATAAAGTATTTTTTCATTAAGTACTTTTTGAGTTATTTTATATTTTATTCTGACATATTTTGATATAAAAAATAAAATATCTCGTAAAATATTTAGTTTTCGATAATCTTACCGTAATACTTTTATATACAGAATAATGAGACAAATCAATTAGTAAAAAAAAAAAATAATTGTTTTTAAGAAAAAGTATGTAATTATTTATAATGTATTTTTTAAAACAATTATTCGTTTTTTTTTTAAACTAATTGATTTGTCTCATTATTCTGTACATAAAAGTGTTACGGAAAAATTATCGAAAACTAAATATTTTACGAGATATTTTAATTTTTATATCAAAATATGTCAGATTAAAATATAAAATAACTCAAAAAGTACTTAATGAAAAAATACTTTATTATAGTGTTTTGAAAAGCTCTCGAGATAAACTACAAGAATATGCAATAAACAGTAGGCAGTTCCATTTAAAAAATTGAAGGTGACCTTGCTTTTTTATGGAAAAAAAATGTTTGGTCAATTTTTATTATTGCAATTTGTTGCCGGTTAGAAACTGATAAATTTCTGTTTATGACTTTTTTATGTCAGATTATTGTAAGTGCCTTAAAAATCGTGGCGACCGTTACGAGGACCACCCTGTATACAATTGAATTGAAAGCATCAGAGTTAGAGCCTGAAATAGAAAGCATTAGTCAAAGAAGAGAAATATGGTAATAATTTTGTTTATAAATTATATAATAAAGGTTATTTATTTTCTTGGATAATGGTTAAACTTATTTTTTTAAAGCAATGAGAAACGGAATTTCTTGTTAAGTCTATCAAGTTCTTTGACTTAGAAATTTTCTTGGCTTGTTCGTGGACGGAAGTCATCTAAGGCCATCAAGCCTATCAATTATATCTTCGCCATAGAAGAAAAACCCCTCACTAATAGTAATGGGAGTACGACTTCTGTTGGAGATGTCTCTTCTCCCCACAATATTAGTAAAATGTTCTCTTGTAAGCGGATACCTTTTTCGGGTAATGCATGTGGTGGAGAAATTAGCATTCATCCTTCATTATTCGAGGGGCGTTCGGCTCTATCGTTATCTTTAAGGGACAAATGGTTCATTAATTTGTCATCGAGCGAAATTCCTGCTGAGGTTTGCGGTCTATTACAGTTAGGCGACGGTTTCTGTTTACCGGCAACAACGAATATAAATACATTGATAACTGAGTTCATTAAGCACTTAGGGAACAACTTATACAAATTGCAAAAAACTCAACCCGAGATTTCTTCGAGCATTAGAAATCGTTCTCTCCCAATTCTCAATGATCTTTTACATAACAACCATACTTTTAACAACATTGACAAAGAAATCTTACAGGCTTTTATTACCACAAAAAAATTTATCAAAAATAACACTGACATTATTTTTACACGTGCAGATAAGGGGAATACTACGGTTGCTGTGGACAAATCTTCATATATTGAAAAAATGCAAGAATTATTGAACGACAGAAACACATACATTGTTGTCAAGAAGAATCGGATCAACAGAATAATTTCGGACTTACATTCGTTGTTGAAGAGGTGGAGGGACCGCAATTTCATCTCTGTTCAAACTTACAGATCGTTGTCTACTAGTGTTCCTTTATTACCACGAGCGTATGGGTTGCCGAAGATTCACAAACAGAACCATCCACTTAGGGTCATAATCTCCTCCATTAATAGCCCCTTATACTCACTAGCGGCGTTTTTACATAAAATCATACACGAAAACATTCCACTACCACAGAGTCATATTTTAAACAGTTTCCACCTTATCGAGAAACTGTCCGGCGTTGTGTTGAATGAGCAGCACAAGCTCATCTCCCTCGACGTGGTCTCTCTTTTCACTAACGTACCACTGGATTTAGCTATTGTCGGCGTTAGAGACAGATGGAATTTTATCGGTTCCAATACTGCAATTCCTCTGGAGGAGTTTATGATTGCTTTGAGTCTGGTTTTGAACTCCACTGTTTTCACTTTTAACGGAAAAATTTATAAACAGACTTTCGGCACACCTATGGACTCCCCTCTTTCTCCGATCATTGCGGATATTGTTCTGCAGGATCTTGAATCGAGGGCTCTTGCTGCACTCCCGATCGCCTTGCCTTTTTATGTTAGGTATGTTGATGATATAGCGCTAGCTGTTCCTGAATCTTGTCTGACTGTTGTTTTGCATATTTTTAACTCCTTCCATCCAAAGTTAAATTTTACAATAGAAGTTAGCCCAAACAACCGCCTCAATTTCTTGGATATCACAATGATTTCTGCTGACGGCCATCTCAACTTTGATTGGTTCCAAAAGCCGACTTCCTCAGGGAGATACCTAAATTTTTATTCACAACATCCTCTTTGTCATAAGAGGGGTACTATTATCGGCCTCGTGGACAGAGCGTTTCGTCTCTCCCACCCCATGTACCATCAAAAAAATCTCGAGCGTGTTATCTGTATTTTGCTGGAAAATGGCTATCCTTTGGACCTTATTTTTAACACCGTCAATTTTAGACTAAAATATCTCTTACATAGAGATGAATCAAGCCAAGAAACTTCGTCGGAAGAATCACGTTCCTTTTTCCTAATACCGTACGTGAAATCTGTGTCGGAAAAATTCATTTCTGTTACAAGGAATACTGATCTGCGTTTGGCTTATATTTGTCCTAACAATTTAAAACGTTTCATATAGGTACAAAAAGACTTACTACCTCAATCTTATCACAATAACGTAGTATATAAAATCGATTGCAAAAACTGTGATGCTTCTTATGTTGGCCAAACGAAGAAATTACTACAGACCCGTGTAAAAGAACATCGAAATCATATAAATAGAGCTTGCTCTCAGAATTCTGTGATATCGGAGCACAGAGTTAGTGAAAATCATGATTTTGATTGGGACAATGTACGAATCTTGGACAACGAGCCTTGTTATGCGAGGAGACTTACTTCCGAAATGTTATTTATTAAAAGACAGAAGTCGGGTTTAAATTTGCAGGGTGACACGGAGTTACTTGATCCCTCATATCTGCCGATTATTGATAAGCTCGATAAAATTTGAAGTTTACCGCCTTTAAATATTGATAGTTCTGTTCTGCCTCGTTGATCTCATTTTATTTTCGTTTGTGTTTGTCCTCCGCGCCGACTCGACAGTCGGAGTTTGACTGCGGAGCGTTACTATCACGCGAGATCCGTGCTTGACTCTAGCGCCTGGCGAGGGCCCTCCTTAGGTGAGTCACAATTTGGCAAAATAAGACAATTACATTGCTTCGTTCTCATTATTCCACCGCATTTTAAATTTCCAGGCGTCTGTCTGAATTAAATTTTCTTCCCGCAAGTTCCTGGGAAAACTTTGTGGTGGATAATGATTATATTCATGGACCGTACCTGTTGGAGGGCCTTTTAAAATAACTCTTGACCATCTTTCTTTACTGACTATTCTAATTTATATTTTACTCACTGACCGTTAATATTGAACTTTCCTGACCGTATCTGTTTATTTTATTTTTTTATTTTTTTATCACTGAAGAGAGTCCAGTCGTGGACAGAAACGTTAACGTTTGAAATTGTTTATTAGCGACCTGCGCTATATTTATTTTTATTTTATTTTAGTTGTTAAGACTTGCGCCTATTATTTATTTCCGTAAGTTGTTTATATTTGCTTGATGTTTGCGTGCTCCTTAAGCCCATTTGTGTACTTGTTTTGATTTTATAGGAGCTCTGTCATTATTTTAAAGATATTTACTACAAAATTAATGATCTTAAAGGATAAAATTGCTAAAGACACAGAAAAAAAAAGCATCTATATCCTTTACTTAATTATTTACTTTTATCATCTACTTTTATATCTTTTGACGGATTTTTAGTATCTTCAACTACACCTAACATTTTACGATATGAGGGATTCTTTTACAAATCGAACGGATTTCGTAGAAAATATGGGGTCACCTTTTTGATTTGCCTCAACATCTTTTTACGGGTTTCTTATACAAAATATGCCGACACCTATTTTGGCATTTTTTTTTTCGTCAATGGTTTCGAAAATACAGGCGGTTAAAGTTTTGAAAACTCGCCAGTTATGCACTTTTTTAAATCGCAATAACTCCGTTTCTATTCATCCTACAGAGTTCAGCTTGGGCTCATTTTCAAGGTAAAAGAATGATCTTTATTTTAGTGTCGATTACTATTATATTTGTTGTTACCTTGTAATTATTATAAACAAATGAAATATTTAAAATCATTTTACTTCTCGAGGCCATCACTTTAAAAATTAAAAAGAAATCCCATCGTGTTCCTCGTTAAATTTTCTATAAAAATTATATTTTTTTAGAATGGTCATTTGATCCCATCTGTATGAAATAAATTTAAAAGAGTTTCTTTAAAAGAGTGCATAACTGGCGAGTTTTCAAAATTTTAACTGCCTGTATTTTCGAAACCATTGACGAAAAAAAAAATGCCGAAATAGGTGTCGGCTTATTTTGTATAAGAAACCCGTAAAAAAATGTTGAGGCAAATCAAGAAGGAGACCCCATATTTTCTACGAAATCCGTTCGATTTGTAAAAGAATCCCTCATATAGGTGTTTTTCTTTTTCTGTGTTTTTAGCAATTTTATCCTTTAAGATCATTAATTTTGTAATAAATATATCTTCATTTCTGGATTTAATTTTTGACTCAGTGGGGAGAGAGAGAGAGAGAGAGATTGCATAAGCTTTTGCATATTCCCTTTTGTGTCTCAATATTGTTCCTACGATGCGCACAATATATATATATATATATATATATATATATATATATATATATATATATATATACGTACTTGTATTGTTCCTACGATACGCACAATATATATATACATATATTTGAATTTTCCATTAATGCATTAAAATGCATTTTATTTTTATAAAATTCCGCTATTATATCCTCCCCAAATAAATATTATATATAATATATAAAATAGCACAATTATATTGCGGATTTTATTACAAATAGTACATCATAAAACTACTTAACCCTTACTGCAATAACGTCGATCCCATCGATCACCAATTTCGAGTTTAAAAGTGCTCCGTGCCAAACTGATTTACTTGTTTTGAAATTAATCATAAGCTTTACCAGATAGGCTCGGAACGAAAAGGATTAAAATTAAAGTGACATACAAATACTTGGCGTGTCCTATCTGAAATAAAAATTTGCGAAAGATTATCAGAAATCATTATCAATATATTAATAAAAATATATGACTTATAATGCGGCACGCCAAGTTTCTATAAATGCTTTTCTATAAATGCAAGATTGATTTCATGACAAATACTATTTCAAATTACAAATCCTCACAAACTGAACTGCTTCTATGTACTTGGCTAGTTAACTTTATTTCATATTTAGTTTTGATTTTTGATTTTTTAAATGTTTTTACTTTTTAAGGTTATTTTTTGGAGGAAAATTATTTTTTAATTTTTTATTTTTTATGAAAATTTTATTTTTCAAGAAAAAATTTTTTTAAAAGTTATTTTTTAAGGATAAATATTAAACTTTTTGTTGCGTACAAATTGGGATTTTTTTATATACTTGGCGTATTTTTTTTTACTCTTGTAAGGTTTTTTTTAGAGGAAATTTTTCTCAAAATCATTTTCCGCGAGTGTTCGGAATTGTGTATTGAGTTCGATATAACTGCGAAGTCATGGAGATTGTGAGAACTGTAATATTCGTTGTATTTTTGTAACGCGAAGTCCGTGTCGCGTGCATTGCTGCAAGTTGCAGTAATGTATTACGTAACGCTTCTTATCATATAAAGTTGCGAGCAGCTTATCCTGCAGCTTACCAGGTGGTTTGTCGCGTGTCGGGCAAAACGGTAGGTCGGTGTGCGCATCGTGAACACGTTGCGGATACTCGAGATCGACTTCAAGGATGTAGCCTATAGGCGAATCGAGCGCGGTCGATGATATATCAAAATCGGATACGTCGTCGACCCATCGAAAATCCGCATAGGGCAAGGGTTGACACATTGTCCAGCCGTACAAATTATTTACATCAAAGTACGTGAGATACGTTGAAGGTTGGGGCCTCTGGTGGCTCAGGTAGTAGCGCGCTTGACTCACATCCCAGAGATCTCGGGTTCGATTCCCGACTCGACCCTGGCCTGCGCTTTCCTATTTTTCCTTCCCTACCACCTCCCAAACAAATTCCTTCCTTCTCTCCTTCCCCAAGAGAACGTACTCACTGAAATTTATACTCTAATATAACCTGTTGTTGGCCCAAATATATTGATCTACCCCTGATCATATTGGCCATTTAAATATTAAGAAGAAGAAGAAGACGTTGAAGGTTTCGATGGATCGTACGATTGCATATACTTGTTATTAGCATGTGCGTATCTGTTGAAACATTGACTCAAACCACCGCGTATTCCGCGTTCGATAAATAAAACCATGTCGATATCCGTAAGCAATTCGAACGTAATATTTGTATGTTTCAACATGGCGTCCCACGTGTATCCGGGAAGAGTATAGTAATACGCGGGGTCGAGCCCATAACTTTTAATACAACTCTCGCGGAAATTTTCAAAAATGTCTGCTATAACAAGACATCAATTTTGAGATACAAGTCGCTATATTCGCCCAGCGTTCGAATGGAGAACCGCTACCAGACGTTCTCGGCGTGCGCGTAATCGCTCTCGGATATTGTGTCACCGGTCAAGGAACTGTAAAATGATTCGCGCTGTGGTAAACACGTATCTTGCAACCTGTCGACGCAGTCAATATATTCGTACGGAAAGACGCCGTTCCGTGTTAATAAATTGAAATTGTCATTCAGTAAATTTTGAAATTCAGATTTTAAAATTTTGAGTTTGTCTTTATTCAAGAATGATGCTAATTTATCGAGACTGGCTGTAAGAAATTTATACGAATCGATAAAACGCAATTTAATATGATTTTTTGATTTCTCTTCGGCAAGTTTAACATTTTTCGTAAATGATATATATTTTTCTTTTGTTATTGGAAGTATTTCTATTCCTCCTTTGAACGCTGTAGCTATTTCCTTTATAATAAAATGCGCGTCGTAACCGGATAAATTTTGAAAAACTATTGGAATGCAAAAAGAATCTTTATAATTTAAATTACAATTTGAATGCGCGGGACCTCTGTACCGCCCGGTCAGATGACAATGATCGCGTACGCGTGTATCATCTTGGACGAATGGTTTCTTGCATATGTGGCAATGTGTGGCACTACGAAATTTTTCCCATTCATCAGGTGTAAAATTTACCATGGGGACATTAGCGGATAAAATAATCTTTACATGTAGTGCTAAATTTTTAAGTTCTTCGACGAACCATGACATGCAATTGATACTGCGACGAGAATGATACGCGGATAATAAATTGTCGTACGAGCAATGTACATAATATGCAATACTTTATGATGTTGGAAATTTCTTTCTTCCTCCGTCTTCTCCAAAACGCACTTCAAGTCGGCGTACACCACAAATGGAAACCGCTCTTTCCAATTAAAGTTGTTGAACGTGAGCCACTTGTCTTTATCGCTCGGTAATCGGATGGCGCAGTCGTTCATCTCTCGACAGTCCACCATATGTAACTGCAACTTGTCGTCTGATCCAAAGTAGTGCAAATATCTGTAAAAAGAAATTATTTTTTATTTTTTGTTCAAAGATTTCTACAATGTATTTTATGAAATATATACGTACCGATCGCAGATATATTTCTTCTGATCTTTTTTGCTCAATTGCGAACTCGCGAGCCGGGATTCTTGATCCATGGGAAATGTCCAACGTTGTTGTCTTCCACGTACAGCAGCTTGACATGTTTATCTTTCTTTCGCTCGCTCAGACAATGTTCTCTTTCTCTATATATGGAGATATCGTTGAGAAGTTCATATTTTTTAATTTGATTCACAGTCACTGGAAACTCCTGTCCTGGAGATTCAGTACTGTCGTATAATGAGAGTACGATGATTCCCCATCCACTTTCAATTTAGCTGGATGTAGAGCAGCAACCACAGACCACGCAAAACACGCATTGTCATTAGACTGTACATTAATCACCGCTCTTTTCATCATTATCACCCGCGATAATTTTATGTGACATCCTGCGCGCATAGGATTATACTTGTTTATATTTACAGTTAAATCGAGTATTCGCCCAACCGCCTCACGTTCTTGAAATTCTTCGAGCGATGCTAGAGTAGGCACGATAACGCGCCGCTCGTACCACTCGCGTAAATCGGACGTGCAAAAGAGTTCATAGTTCCTGATATTGATATTTTTATTTGCGAGTTTATCACCCGTCACTAATTCACCATTGAACACTACATTCACTTTCACATTAAAATGTTTTTTCATCACGTGTTTGAGCACAATATCTTTGGCATCTTCGAGAAATTGATGAGGTTCGATGTGATTGGAATTTATGATCGCACCAGTCAATATGCAGCTCTCAAACGCTATATCGATCTCTCGCCAAATCAATCCATGTTATCGCGTGCTGCATTCTGCACTTGCATGTACAAAACGCTTGCGTAACGACTTCTTCAATCCATGGAGTCGTGCAATTCTGGCAATCAACGATTGTCGAATCCCGATCGATAATCATGGCCGTTTGATTCGACTTCGCTCTTCCAACGATTCGATATATTCGTCGCATCGTTGCTCTCACGCAACGTACTCTTATATCAAATTCACCAGTGTGGATTGCTCATGCAGATTTTGTTCCGCACTGCTTTCCATCATATTTCCAAATTTACGCCAAAACTTTTTGCTAACAAGATGCGCTTATTAATAGCTGTTATCTCGGAACCTCTGGCGAAAATACTAACAGAGTGTGCGTCTTTACCATGATTTTATATGTTATCTTGATGTCTCTTTCCATCATGTGTATCGTATTTCAACTAAATCTTCATTTCGCGGTTTATTACGTACATTTTGACTAATGTCGATTATTGCATTTTTTGTTGTCTAGATGTCAAATCCCGAGTGCATCGCAAAAGTTTCAAATTACATGCCAAGTAGTTGTCCAAGTATGTTAGTGCAATTTAATCTTGAGGATTATCCTTATATTTCACGATTTTGTCACATACATTTTGGACTTTGTCACTTAGAGGGCGTGATGTCATTGCGAAGCAGCCGCACATCGGCGCTAGAAAAATTTATATTACATTGCATTTTTTGTGCATTCGGCTAAATTGTCACCTGGGCGTGATGTCATCGCGAAGCAGCCATACATCGGCGCTTGAATAGTTTAGAAGAATTGAAAAAATATCGCGTCAGCAATAATCCCTTCCACATTGTAATTTTGCAACGCTATTAAGTATTTTTAATATTTTTAATACGTTCAGTATTGCATCGACCACTTGAGTGAAAGGTTCGTATAAAAAAATGTATCCCACTGAATGAAGTCGCATGAATTATTATGTTCCGATTCAAGACGATGAAACTTCAGAGTGTAAGAAGAAGAAATGTAACAAGTAAGTTTTAATTAATTTAAAGAATTTTATACTTTTTCAATATTTTTATAAATATAATATTTTATTACTCCTTAGCATTTCAGCCGAGCCTTCGTCGCGCGGTTCGTATACTTGGAAGAAGATACGCCTTCTCCCCGACATCATATAAATATTTGGACATTGGAATCAGCGTTGGGTTTGTATCTTGCGCAGAATTGGTTCTCGGCGACAATCGTGGCAATCAAATGGTATTGCCTTTTGAAACGTAGAAATCGTTGATGCAGAAACGTGTGGACATTGAGCGACTTCTACAATCGACTGAAACTCCATTGCGGATTCGAGATTTAACATTCGAAGTGGTTAAAATATCTGTTTCGAATATTATAAAAATGGCATTATCCAATAATTCTTTATACATAAAACCATCAACTATATTATATTTATTTGCTTTTGAAAAATGTATAGATCATATGTATTATTGGCTATGCGAAAGTACGCATATTATTAATAAAAAATTCAAACAGTTTGTAAATGTTTTACAACATAATAATATCGCTAATGTGTGCGATGCTGCAAAAGTGATACATGAAAGTGATATGTTTGACAGCAAAGCACTCATATATTGTGAATTATTAACATGTGCTGTAAATGACATTTTTCATGATGCTTGTAATAAATAAGTTATTTTACTGTTTATCAGTGAATTTTTAATTATTTCTCCCATCTTTTATGTATGAATAAAAACGACGTAATGTATATGCATAGTCGGCAAAACTTTATTCTTTCTTTCAAAATATGAAATTAAAATATATAATCGAGAGGAAGGTGCGATATGTGCAGTCTACGCTCTTACGACAATCTTGTCGAACTGAACAGAAACTTCTGCAAATGTTACGTGAGAAGACTTGAATAGGAAATATGGAGGAAACCAAACACGTTGCGCGAATGGAACATTTTCTATGGAAGGATTTCACAAGGGTGGACTCGGTGAATTCATGCGATAAATGGGAGAATATATGCGATGAATGTTTCGATGGAATGGAAGCAGAATATCGAATCAGAATGTCAGAGGAACTCGCGATTCAATCGCTATTTGGCCGAATCTACGAAGTTTAAGACATTCGTTACGCAAACGTTACAATCGCGTAGATGTCAGTGTCCCGGCGCTATCGAGAAATATTCCTGTTAATTCGATTATGCAAATGATACAAGGTCGAGAAATCGGCTTGAACAAATCTCATACAATATCACTGAACTATTGCCTGATAGGTCATCATGATCGTGTTCGAGGATTTTTGAACATTGTAAGTACCTTTTTTAAATTTTAGTACGTTCAAACTAAATTAATATACTAATAAAACTTATTTTTTGTTTCAGCAGACAGAAGAAAGAGAGAAGAGAGAGACCGCATAAACAGATTGTTATACATATATTCTTTTATATATTGTGACGTGACGTTTTCACATCCGTCACAAGGGCGGAATAGCCCGGCCGCAGGCGGTCGCGCGGGCCTCCGTTCTCTAGATTTAGGAAAAGAGAGCGATCCGAGCGCGGATTCGGACGCGATCCCCCGATTTTTGGCGATTTCTTTTCCTTTGAGAATTAACAAGGGAAGGTAGGCAACACGGAAATTCAGAAAATTCTGAAACTTTGTGTGCAAGTAGAGTAGTTCATCCGTAACACAAAACTATTTTTTGTTCGTGCAAAATGTTTGAGGGGGTGAAATCACCCCTTGAAAAAAATGTAGATCTTTTTTTTGCGAAATAACTGCCGAACGGTGAGAGAAATCGAAAAAAAGTTTAAACAAAAGTTGCATCTTTTTTTTATGTCTACAAAATAATAATAATATAAAAATATAATAATAAAAATAATAATAATAATAATTTTTCGATACTTATCTGTACGCAGCTTTGTAGATATAAAAAAGATGCAACTTTTGTTTAAACTATTTTTCGATATCTCTTACCATTCGGCAGTTACTTCGCAAAAAAAAAATCTACATTTTTTTCAAGGGGTGATTTCACCCCCTCAAATCTTTATTTTGCACGAACAAAAAATAGTTTTGTGTTACAGATGAACTACTCTACTTGCACACAAAGTTTCAGAATTTTCTGAATTTCCGGGCTGCCTACCTTCCCTTTAAGTTAGTTTTAGCATTAAGTGACGGTAGATAACGGTAGAGCGCGACGGGATTTCATCTGGTAACAGCGGAAGGCACAAGTATTAGTAATGCACATTACTAAGTATTAGTAATGTAAGGGAAGGGAGAAGGGTAGAAAGGAGGAGAAAAGAAAGGGAAGAGCAGGAGGGGACGTGGAAAGTGGCCTTTTGGAATGTAGCGGGGGTGAGAAATAAGGATAGGGATTTTTGGCATAGGATAGAGAGATGGGATGTAATAGTATTGTTGGAAATATGGATAGAGGAACAGAAGGGAGTAGAGAAAGGAAGAAAGTCAAAAGACAAGAAAATGAATGGAGAAGGAAAGAGATTGGTGGAATGTATAGAGGGAAGGGGATGGTCAATACTTAATGGAAGCGTGAAGGAAAACGAAAAGGGGGAATACACGTATACAGGAAGAAGGGGAGAAACAGACATTGATTACGTTTTAGGGGACGGAAAGATAAGAGAGAAAGTGGAAAAACTAGAAATAGGAGAGGAGGTGGACTCAGACCATCAACCGGTAATTGTGTGGGTGAGGGGAAGAATGAGGGAAGGGGTTAGGATACAGAGGGAAGGAAGGATAAGGAAAAGGGGGGTTTGGAATGAAAGAGGAAAAGAGGAGTTTAGGAAAGAATTGGGGAGAGTGGAAAGAGGAGAGAGAGATGCAGGAGGAAATGAGAAAAAGGATAAGGAAAACATTAGAGAGGTGCGAAGAAAAGAGCGGAAAAGAAAAGGGAAATAGAAAGGGGTGGTGGAGTGAGGAGTGCAGAGAAAGAAAGAAAGAAGTGAAAAAAGAGTTAAGAAGTTGGAGAAGAGAGGGAGGAAGAGGAGATAGATATAGAGAAAGGAAAGGGGGATATAAGGAATTGTGCGAAGTAAAGAAAAGGGAAGAAAGAGAGAGAATGGTGAGAGAGACAGGGGAAACAAAGATAGAGGGGAAAGTATGGGAATTAGTGAGAAAAGAAAAAAAGAAAAAAAGAAGGTAAATAAAGAGATAAAGATGGAAAAATGGAAGGAGTATTTTTTATGCAATTGCTGGGAGGAGTGGAAGGAAAGATGGTAAGAGGAGGGAGGGAAAGGAGGGAAGAAAGGGGCGAATCAGAACTAGAGTGGGAGAAGCTGAAGAGGGTGATAGATCTGAAGGATGGGTTGGCGATGGGTAAGGACGGGATTCTGAACGAGGTATGGAAATATGAAAAAGATGAAATAGAGAGATGGGCATGGGAGGTATGTGAGAGAGTGTGGAAGGGAGAGGGATGGCCAGAGGAATGGAAAAAGGGCATTACAGTTCCGATTGTTAAAAAAGGAGAGGGGAAAGAACGTGGGAGATTAGTTAATAGAGGAGTGACCTTGATGCTGTCGATGTATAAAATACACGGCGGCATTAGGGGAAAGGTTAAGAGTGGAGATGGAGGAGAAGAGAGTTCCTTCGGGGAGCCAGGCAAGGTTCAGGAAAGGAATGGGAACAATGGATCAGGTGTATGCCCTAAATTATTTAGTAAATAGACAGCTGGGGAAGAAGGGAGGGAAAATGACGACGGTATTTGTAGATCTGAGGGCGGCATTTGACTCAGTGGACATGGAGATATTGGTGAGGTTGATGAGGGAGAGAGGGGTGAGAGAAGGATTGGTAGTGAGAATAGAAGAGGTGAGGGAGACAAAGAGTAGGATAAAAGTGGGGGAGAGAATAGGAGAAGAGTTTTGGAGGGCGAGAGGTTTAAGACTAAGGTGTCCACTGAGTCCAATGCTATTTAACATACTGATAGCGGATTTGGTGGAGGAAATGGCAAGAGGGGAGGTTGGGGAGAAGTGAAGCTAGGAAAAGAAAAGATTTACGTATTAGCCGATGATGTGGTGTTGACGGCGGAAGAGAAACAGGATATGAGGGCAATGCTGAGCAGATTAGAGAGATATATACAAAGAAAGGGCCAGAACTGAACGCAGAAAAGACAAAGATAATGAAATTTAGGAAGAGAGGGAAAAGGACAAAGAAGATAGATTGGTGATGAAAGGGGAAGAAATTAGAGGAGGTGAAGAAAATCAAATATCTGGAATACACTCTACAAAGGAACGGAGGGCAGGAGGCGCATGTGAGGGAAAGAGGAAGAAGGACGGCAGTGGTGATGAAAGAGGTGTGGGGAATAGGAAAGAGACTTTGGGGGAGGGACTGGGAAAGGAGAATGTGGTTATATGACACGCTGATGTAGACGGTAATGGGTTATGAGCGGAGGCATGGAGATGGAAAGAGAGAAAGGAGATAAAGGAAATACATGAGAGATATATGAAGTGGACAATGGGGTTAGACTGGAGAACGCCAGGATATATGGTTAGGGAGGATGTGGGGAAAGGACTAATGAGAGGGAGAGCAGGGGAAAGGACACGGAATTTTGAAAAAAGGCTGGAGGAAGGGGAGGAGGAAGAAACAGCAAGGAGGTGCTGGGAAGAAATGAAGGAGTAATAGAAAAAGGGAGAATAGTGGGGTCTTGGGAGCAAGAAAGGAAGGAAATCCTGAGGGAAAGAGAAGTGCAGGAAGGGAAAGAAGGAAAAATGGAATATGAGGCGTTGGAGGAGAGAGATAAGAAAAGACAGGAGGAGGAAAAGGAGAAGAAAATAGGAGAGTCGAAATATAATAAATGGTACAGGAGAGTAAGAGGAGAGGGAATACCAGAATATTTGAAAAAGGGATGGACAGAGAAAAGATGGAGAAGGATAATAAAATTCAGGTTAGGAAACAAAGTAAGAAAAAGTCTATACTGGGAGGGAGAAGAAAAGAGAAGATGTAGGGTATGTGGTAGAGAGGAGGAGACATAGGAGCATCTGTGGAAAAGGTGCATAAGAAGAGAGACAGAAGAGGAGGAGAGTTGGCAGAAGGTGATGGAGAAGATTTTGGGAAGGGACGGAGGGGGGGAGGAATGGATGAAGAAGATAGAAAAAGCAAGAAAAAGGAAGGAGAGTGGGAGAGAGAGAGAGAGAGAGAAAGAGAAGGAAGTGAGGAAGAGTGAATGAATGAAGAAAGAGAGAGAGTGAGGGAGAGAAAAAGGAAAAGAAGGGGAGAATGAGAATGAAATGAGAATGAAAGGGAGAGAGAAAAGAGAGAGAAAGTGGGAGAGAGGGAGAAGGAAAAGGGAGATAGGGGAGGGGCGAGAGAGAGAGGAGTGAGAGGAGAGTGGGTTGGGGAGAGAGAGAAGGGGGAATACAGCGGAAATGGAGGTCCATCTAGGTGATAAGAGATGTAGAATGTAAGTTTAGAAGTAAGGATTAGCGTAAGAATTAGAATAAAGAGATGAGGTAAAGAGAAGAAGAGAGAGAGAAAAAGTGGGGAAGCAAGATAGGGTGCGGCGGAGGACGGAGGAATAGGTTAAGTTAAATAGAAATGTGAGGAAAATTAAGTTAAGACAAAATAGGTCAAGGAGGATTTGTAAAAGAATTGTAACCCCATAGGGGAACAATAAAGATTATACATACAATTAGTAATGTAATCCTACTGCACTAACATATCTCTCAATTTTCTAAATTTTATTGTACCTAGCGGCTTTGTGAAAATATCGGTAATCTGATCGCTAGTATTACAATATACAACATTAATATTATTTTCCTTAACCTTTTCGCTTATAAAATGAAATCGCACATCTATATGTTTCGACCTTCGGTTAAATATTCCAGTTTTAATAAGTTTAACAGCACTTTGATTATCAATACACATTTCAGCATTTACAGGTTTACTAACAATTAATTCTTCCAACATGCTTTTTAAAAATAACAATTTTTTATAATAATCAGCGGCTGAAATGAATTCTGCTTTTGTGCTAGACAATACCACAATAGGTTGTTTACGTGATGCCCAACTTATAGAACCACCGCAAAATTCTATTATGTATCCTGATGTGCTTTTCCAACTCTCTACGTCACCTACATAATCGGGAGCGGTGCACTTGGACACAGTATAATTGGACACGATGAAATGGACACGTTGCAAATGGACACGAAACTTTGTACACGGTTCCATTGAACACAGTGCATTTGGACACAATAATTTTGAACACAGTAGCTTTTGGACACAGAAGAAAATTCATTTGGACACCGTTCAGTTGCACACCGGTCAGTTGCACATCGTTCAGTTGCACACCGTTCAGTTGGACACATAAAAATGCACACCGTTAATTTGCCCACCGTAGTTGTAAAGCGAGGTCCACTCTGCCTACCAGCGAGGCGGGTGCGGGAAGGGGGCCGAAGGCCCCCCTTCCACTCTCCCATGTGTGTGTGTGTGTGTGTGTGCAACTGAGCGGTGTGCAACTTGTAACGATACGTTACTAGCCTCGCGGGCCGCCCGCATTCTAAGGCTCGGCGCCTATGGCGCCCCTAAGCTCCCACACCCGTGTCTCGGCCCCACCGTGAAGCCGCCCCACCACGCGCCGACTTGAGTGAGTGGGAGGCCGGCCGCCGGTATATAAAGCGGTCCGGCGAGCGTAGCGTTACCAGTTCCCGATCCTGATTCCTGTCACGTACAACTCTTTGGATCCCGAACCGACTCTCGTGTTACACCAGGCTACGGGTTTCCGGTAGATAGGCCGGGCTTCCCGGTTGCTGGGACGGCACACCCTGATACCCCGCGTCATACCAGGCTACGGGCTTCCCGTAGTTAGGCCGGGCTTCTCGATTGCTGGGACGGCGCACCCTGATACCCCGCGTTATACCAGGCTACGGGCTTCTCATTGTTAGGCCGGGCTTCCCGGTTGCTGGGACGGCGCACCCTGATACCCCGCGTTATACTTGGCTACGGGCTTCCCGTAGTGAGGCCGGGCTTCCCGGTTGCTGGGACGGCGCACCCTGATACCTCGCGTTACACCAAGCTACGGGCTTCCCGTAGTTAGGCCGGGCTTTCCGGTTGCTGGGACGGCGCCTCCTGCTAGTTTATAAGTCCGTACCGCGTTATACCGTAAGACCGTTTGTACATATCGCGACCTGCAACACCGTACGACCGCTTTGGTCTCCGCGTCCTAAGGGACTCTAGTACCGCCTTGTATATACCGCAATCCTGTTGTATCGTAAGACTGCTTTGATCTCCGCGTCTAAATATACGCTAGTACCGCCCTGTATAAATACCGCGACCTGTTAGACTGTAAGATCCGCATTGTATATACCGCGCATTGTCATTATAGAGTAAATTAGACATTAGGATTTTCGGCCAGTGTCGCGCCGACTCCACCTTTACACTCGGCCTTCAGGCTACAATAGCGCGCCAGTCCTTCTAAGGATAAGCCGCAGAAAATGCCGGCGCCCCGTCCTTCTAAGGATAAGGTAGTCAGGCCGTTGGAATTACATTGAAAGTCACGCGACACCCCGTATCATTTAAGATTACTTCTGTACAACAATAGTTGCTTGCATGCGAATACCGCGATTACCGAACTCGCCTGCATGAGCCGCCCGAGCTCCACGCGCACCAGCCACGCGTAGAACCGCTATCGCGAACTTCTGTACGCACCGCTCTCGCATGTTGCATTTTAAACAGTATAGCGTTCGCGAACTTCCGTACACCCCGTTGCCGCATGTTGCATTGTACATATACTATAGCTTTCAGTGTTAATTAACTTTAATCATTTTTGGAAAAAACTGATTGTCTAACCGGATATAACGAGGAAAAGTAAGTTGGAGTTTCCCCCTTCTCCCGAATCCTGGCACCAGCGAGCCTTGATCCGCGGCGTACGGGAAAAGGTGAACCGCCACAAACTGAGCGGTGTGCAAATGAGCGATGTGCAACTGAACGGTGTGCAACTGAGCGGTGTGCAATTGAGCGGTGTGCAACTGACCGGTGTGCAACTGAGCGGTGTGCAATTGAGCATTGTGCAACTGAACGGTGTGCAACTGAGCGGTGTGCAACTGAACGGTGTGCATTTTTATGTGTCCAACTGAACGGTGTGCAACTGACCGGTGTGCTACTGAACGGTGTCCAAATGAATTTTCTTCTGTGTCCAAATGCACTGTGTCCAATTGAACCGTGTGCAAAGTTTCGTGTCCATTTGCAATGTGTCCATTTGCAACGTGTCCAATTGTACTGTGTCCAAGTGAAAGCCACTCGCATAATCTGCGTCGCAAAATGCCTTAAGTGTTTGTACATTTCCATTATTATTATTCCTAAATGCTTAGTTCCTTGCAAATATCTTATTGTTAGAATTTTTTTAATATTAGTTATGTCTATATCATTCTGTGTATTTCTACTATTATACATTACTGCATAGCTCAGGTTTGGTCTGGTTTTGGCTGTGAGAGAAGGCTTCTTATGGCTTCTCTAAAAAGGAAAGATTTTGTCCCGCTTCTTTTATTGTTAACTTCTGTGTTGGCCAATATGGGTGTATCCACTGATTTTGCATTACTTATCCTGTATGTTTCTAGAACGTTCACCGAGTAATTATTTTGGTTGAGTTTGATGCCATCTTGCCACTTTTCAATCTCTAAACCTAAACGCGAGCTTGGATTTTTATTAAATGTTATTTGAAATACGTGTTTTAGTTTTAGGAGTAGGTTTCTTAAATCTAGTGTGTTTTTGTCAAATAGTATACCATCATCTACATGGATTGCTGAAAGTGTCGAATTATCCTCTCTTTTGAAGGTGCATTTCTCAGTGAGCAATTGTTATAAATCATATTTTTTAAGTGTTTCCATGAATTTCTTATTCCAGCTATGTGATGCTTGTTTAAGACCATATAATGCATTCTTTAGTTTACAGATCTTGTTTTTCCTTTCTTCATATCCTTCTGGTAGATACATGAATATTTCCTCTTCTAATTCCGCATAGAGAAAGGTAGTTCTAACGTCAAATTTTATGATATTCCAATTATTACGTGCCGCCAATGCAAACAGTATTCTTAATGCAGCACTATTAACCACGGGACTGTACAATTTTTGATAATCAATGTTCTTTCCTTGTTCGCATCCTTTTGCAACAAGTCTGGCTTTATATTTACTATCTTCTTTAATTTGAAAAACCCATCTACTTGTCAAACATTTCTTTCCTTTTACTGCATTATCATTTACTAATTCCCAAGTTTTATTATTGTTTAATAAATCCTTCTCTTCTTGTATAGCTCTCATTCATTTCCTTTTATCAGTATTGCTTATGGCTTTTTCATATGTCAAGTATGCGTAATCATTGTATCTGTCCGGGAATTTTTTAGTCCTTTGAGATCTTCTTGGTGTGTTTTCTGTTTGTTCTGCTATGTTATCATTGTTTTCTATTATTGTTTTATTTTCCTCGTTAGTAGTATAGCTAGGCCGGTTCTAACTCAGGTCCTCTGAGGGGGGGGGCGAGGGGAAACCAGCGCGAAGGGTATGACGCCACGCGGGAGAACTGCGGCGAAACCGGTAGGCGAGGGGTCCGCGGAAAGGGGGAGGGGGACCACGCGCAGCGGATTGGCGAGGGGTCCGCGGAGAGGGGGAAGGGGAATCGCGGCGAAACCTGTAGGCGAGGGGTCCGCGGGGAAGAGGGGGTCCGCGGCGAATCCGGTAGGCGAGGGGTCCGCTGGGAAGAGGGAACGCACGCGTCCGCGAGTAGATGTGAGAGAGATAGCGCGAGGCGTCGGCAATGTGTGGGAGAGGGATAGCGCTAATGATATTCTATGGGCGTGAGAGAAGGATAGCACGAGGCGTCCATATGAGCATAAGACAAGGATAGCGTTTGCATGCACGTGGGAGAAGGATGGCGTGAATCTTTATGATGATTCGTCCACCAATTGAATATTTTAAATACATTTTGTAAAGCGCAATTTTTAAAATGTTTTTCACAGCGCATAGTATTAGTAACATCTAGTTTATTTAACGAAGTGATATCTTCATAGTCCGCATCCAAGGTCTCAATAATAACGTCGTTTCTTGCATCATTGTCAAGTATATCGGCCAGCCATTCTCGTTTTTCGTGTCCTTTAACGTACACAATAGGAGATGCTCCATCTTCCTCTTCCGTCGCACTTATCACAGCTCTCGTAATCAAACGCCTTTTTTTGTGACGGAGGGGAAATGCTTTTACGCATACCCCGCCTCGATGGGGTTTGAGGCGTGGTTATGTGGGACTAACCCCCGGCCTAAACAAGCGGCCGGGGGACTACCCACTAAAACCCCTCCGGGTGGCCTACATCTGGGCGTTAGTGAGGGCCTCTCCGGGATCTGGCATAAGCACTACATCGGAGAGGCCCTCCGCCCTCGAGTCTTGCTCGCTGGGGAGGGGGGGGGGAGTTTTGTCTCCCCCAAGTGTCTCCTATTATTATGGGGAATCCTGCTCAAAACGGCGAGAGGGGGCCACTGCCCCTCTCGTCGCCTCCCGGTGTTGTCCCGGGGGGGGGGGCATGGTCGGGTCCAGGTACCCCACCTGGGTTCCGACCACCGGGCCCTGCTCGGGGCGAGGCGTCCGCGACGCAATAGTGGACGTCCCCCCGATTTGCCAGGGCCCTGCGCTAGCGCAGGGGGAGTTTTATGGAGCCGGGTTCGATTGCGACCCAGCCCCCTCCACCCGCGCGCGCCCCCCGTTGCTGGGGAGGGTCTCGGGGATGGCCAGGGGCCAATATGGCCCCAGCCCCCCTCGACCCCCTCCGGGGGTTCCTTAAGGCGCGTTGCGTCGCGCCTCCGCGACTGGAGGACGTAGAGGGTTGGCGGGTCCTTCCAGCAAAAGGCTCTCCCCGCGTCCCCCCCGTCTCCTCCGGCCGCCCCGTCCCGACCGCGTGCTCCCCGGCGTCCGCCGGGAAGTCGCTCGCGCTCTCTTTCGGCCCCTCCTTCTGGAGCATTACTGCTTTACAGAAGGAGGAGACCGCCCTCCAGGATCCCTCGCTCTCGAGCATCGCCGCTATGATGCTCGAGAGCGAGAGGTCAGACTCGCCTATGGCTTGGACGAGAACACGGCGTTCTTCCGCCCACGCCGGACATATCTCCAGCGTGTGCTGCGCCGTGTCCTCGTCCCCTTCACAATAATGGCAGCGTGCGCTGTCCTCCTTACCTATGCGACACAGGTAAGAGCCAAAACACCCATGGCCCGTGAATACCTGTGTCGCACGATACGATATCGGTCCCCGGCCCGCTCAACCCATTTAACTAAGCGGGGCCAGATGGCCTCGACGACGCGCCTCCCCGAAGTACCTCGGGGATCGGTGAGGTGTTCGTCCCACCTCTCCAGAGCGCGTCGCCTAGCTTGGAGCCTCACGGCAGCCTTGACTCTGGGAGTCAATGCTACGCCAAGCCCGCCGAGCTCGCGCATACACCTGTACACATAGACGTACATATCTGCGTAGAGCTCGACGGGCGGCATCCCTGCCAGTAATGTGGCTGCCGTGTGCGACACCGTCCTATAACCGCGGACAACCCTGATGGCCACCCTCCGAAATACGCGGCGCAGCAACAACAGGCTGCGCCTTCCGGCCATCAGGGCGTCCGCCCAAACTGGTGACCCATAAAGGGCCACCGCCCGGACGGTATTCGCGTAAAGGCGGCGCACTCGGCCATCTGGGCCCCCGAGATTGGGCAGGAGTCGGCTCAGGCTAGTAGCCACCGACTCCGCTCTGGGGGCCAGGCGCTCAAAGTGCCCGCCAAAGCTCCACGCCGCGTTCAAGTAGAGATCGAGATATTTCAATCGGTCTCCCACCCGAACGGAGATGTCACCATGACATGGGCCTCCGCGGGGGGCGAACCATGCTCCCCCCTATGCATGAATAGCGCCTCGGTCTTATGAGGCGCTACCTGCAGGCTCATGCCATGTATTGCGCGGACAGCGCACCCGCGACGTAGGCGTTTGACACCGCTTTCCCCCAGCTATCTCCCCCGGCCAGCAATAGTGTGTCGTCCGCGTAGCAGACGGCACTGCAGCCGGGGGGGAGGGCAATGTCCAGCACTCGGTTATACGCGAGGTTCCACAGAGCGGGGCCCAATACGGACTCCTGTGGAACCCCGCAGTATACGTCCCGTCTGCATAGGAGTACCCGATTATCTGGGTTCTCCAGCCACCCGTCCCGGAAATAACTTCGGAGGACCTCCACCATGTAGGGGGGGAGACCAAAGGCGGTGACGGCCTTCCCCACCATACTCCAGGGCAGGGTGTTGAAAGCGTTGCGGATGTCGAAAGACACCGCAAGCACCACCCTGCCCTCCTCCATAGTGGATTCCGCGAGGGACCGGACGCGCAGTATCCCGTCAACGGTCGATCGCCCCCCGCGGAACCCAAACCGGTCTCGGTGGAGGTCCATAACTGCACGGGACAGATGCTGGACGAGGCGGTTCACCAACACTCTTTCCAAAAGCTTTCCCGCCTCGTCCAACAGGCATATAGGCCTGTAGGCAGAAGGGACATTGCCAGGCTTGCCCCCCTTTGGGATGAGGACCAATCTGGCCCTCACCCATGCTGGGGGAAATACTCCTTCCCTGAGGCAGCTGTTAAACAGATGCCTCAGGCGTCCGGACAGTTGGGCCAAGGCCAGGACCCAGACCCGGCCGGGGATCCCGTCGGGATTCGGGGCCTTGTTACCCCGGAGTTTCAACTGACGGATCACTCCTGCCATCTCGTCCTCCGAAATCTCCAGATCCTCTGACCACGGGATGTCCGCCTCTTGGCGGGCACTCGCGTCGAAAGGTGGGCCCTCCAATGGGAAGAGGGTCCCCAGCACATTTTCAAGGACCTGGGGTTCCAGAGACTCCGTCACGGGGGACGCCCAAGATCTGAGCTTGTTCATAACAAGCTTATATGGGCGTCCCCATGGGTCTGCGTCCAAGGAGCGCAGGAGTTCGTCCCACGCTCGGGCCTTGGCCTGCCTGATCGCGGCGCTGAGAGCATTCCTAGCGGCACGGAATCCCTCATACGCCTCAGCCGTACTCCCGGCGTCGGAACGACGACGGGCCCGGGTAAAGCGGCGTCTGGCCGAGGTTGAGACTCGCCTAAGTTTGGCGATCTCCCCGCACCACCAATACGCCGCCCCGCGGGCGGGGGCTGGTCCGGGGCATCGCGATGTCGCACGCGTCTCGCAACGCCCCCCGAAACCAGTTCACCTCCTCGGTGATTCCTCGCCCTTCCCCCCGGAACATGGCCAGTCTGCCGCGAGGACGGCTGCGATCAGCCTGTCCGGACTCAACTTCTTGAGGGCCCATCTCCTTGGCCGGGCATCTCCCCGATCCTGGGAGCGGCCGAGCACCTCGTGGCGGGCATCGTTGAGGACCACCTCTATATAGAGGTGGTCAAAGAGTGTTTCCGACTCCGATACCCGCCAGCTAATCAAGCGTGCGGCGGAGAGGGTCGCCCACGTTAAGTCCGGGACCGACTCCCCCTGCCACCGCACGAGGGTGCTCCTCGACCCCGTGTTTACAATACACAGGCCGAGTGCCGCCGCCCAATCCTCGAAAGGGCCTCGCCCCTGGCGTCCGTGAACCGGGAACCCCAACGCGTTGACTTCGCGTTAAAGTCCTCGGCCACGATGGTTGGACGGGGCCCGACACCCCGTCCAAAAACGCCTCATACTGGGCGAGCCCCACGTTCGGGGAGATGTAACACCCCAGCACCGAGACAGGCTCCCACCTGACCACCATCACTCCCGCCCCCGCCTCAATAGGGGTACAGGGCGGGAGTGTGTAGTCGCACCTCCACGTGATCGCGATGGAGCCTGTCCGGTCACCAATCCAACACGGACTGGCTTCCGGAACTTGATAGGGGGAATTCCCCTAACGCCGGACGGCACCTAGCGCCGGACACACCAATAATCTATGCATGTACAAACGCGATAGTCGTGCACGTAACAACACACCTCAATCTTGGGCGGTAAACAAAACAGAGCTGTCGATTGTTGCGTTCAGAAGGAAAAGAGTGTATCGCGTAAACTTGAGACGAGTATACCTACGAAGTTCCTGTGACTAAATATTTATGCACGTTGTTATAAAGTGATTTGGTAAGTACTTTTTCAATTACGTCAGTGATTTTTGTATGAAGAGAAAGAGTTTAATAAATATATATATTTTTTTTACCGTTACCTGTCCCCTGGTACCGGACAGAACACTATCCCCTAATGTCGGACAATGAAACGTCAACACTATGTGTCTATGTTTATTCTGAAGTATAATATTTTGTTTTTAGAGAATAGAAGAAACATCTAGGAGACATTATGGAAAATAAAAAGAAAGGATCATGGAATCCGGATAACTTAAAAACTGCTCTTAATAAAATGATGTCAAAAAAGATAGGATTAAGAAAAGCTTCGCTAAAATATGATATCCCTAAAAGCACTTTACACGATAAAATAAGATGTCTAAAATCCAGCGAAGAAATTACATAGCAGCCTAAGATTGGTAGGTTCACCAAAACATTCCCACCAGAATATGAAGAACAATTAGTGAACCATGTGAAAGACTTATCGAATCGATATTTGCCATTGATGAAAAAGGAATTTCTAAAGTTGGCATACGACTTAGCAGTAGAACTAAAGCTTCCTCATCGCTTCAACACTGAAAAAGAAACAGCTGGTAAACATTTTTACTATAACTTTATGGTTAGACATCCCGATTTATCACTAAGAACACCTGAGTCTACAAGTGTGATGCGAGCTGTAGGCTTTAATAAGCCACAGGTAGATTTGTTCTTCTCAAATATTGAAAAACTCATGAATCAATATAATTTTCCTCCATCTAACATATATAATTGCGACGAAACGGGTGTCAACTGCGTTCAAAAACATCAAAAAGTTTTAGCTCCAAAGAATGTACGCCAAATAGGAAAGCTTACTTCAGCTGAAAGAGGCAAGAACATTACAGTCCTGTTTTGCATGAGTGCCAATGGATATTTTATACCACCGTTTTTCGTCTTCCCAAGACAGAGAATGAATGAACGTCTCATGATTAACGCTCCCGCACAGAGTGAAGACGTCGCTCAACCGAAAGGTTGGATGAATAGCGACTTTTTCCTCCAATGGTTGAAGCATTTCGTGAAATTCTCACGTCCTT
Source organism: Formica aquilonia x Formica polyctena (assembly GCA_907163055.1). NCBI lineage: Eukaryota > Metazoa > Arthropoda > Insecta > Hymenoptera > Formicidae > Formica > Formica aquilonia x Formica polyctena. Next base: position 4,536 of record CAJQTV010000402.1, on the reverse strand, counting down.
CAAAAGAATCACCTGTGCTTATGCTCCTAGATGGTCATAGCAGCCATAAAACATTGGATGTCATAAATTTTTGTAGAGAACATAACATTCACTTGATTAGTTCACCACCACACACTACTCATAAGCTGCAACCTCTCGACAGAACTTTTATGAAACCTTTCAAAAATGCTTACCATGAGCGATGTGACATATGGATGAGAGCAAACGCAGGAGCACGAATAACCGACTATGATATTGCAGGCCTTGTTGGTGAAGCATTCACGAAAGTAGCTCGACTAGATATTGCAGTGTTTGGTTTCAAATGCACAGGAATTTATCCCTTTGATAAGAATATATTTTCAGACATTGATTATCTACCATGTGATGTGACAAACGTTCCATTAAAAGAAACAAGGGCTCAGCCAGCTTCCAGCACAGAAACTCCTGCAATCTCCAACGTCCGAGCTGCTGTTCCTGTTCGCGACACACAAGTGACAGTAGAAATCCAACCGTTTACTACTTCTGCTTCCAAAATTTCTGAAAAAATACTGAAGTTATCTCCGTTTTCCGATGCTGCAAAAAAGCGTTCAGAATCAAGAAAGAGAAAAAAGTGCAATTCTCACTTCATCTCCTTATAAAGCATTGGTTGAAGAGAAAGAGAATTAAAAGAAAGCAAAAGAATCGAAGAAACACTTTGGAGAGAAGTCTAAAAAAACGAATCGACCTGACAAGATAAAGAAAAGCAAAGCACTGACACCGAAAACCACAAACATAGAAAGTATCTGTGTAGTGTGTCTAGAATGTAATGATGAAGATTGGATTCAGTGCTCTGCCTGTAAAGATTGGGCTCACGAATCTTGTGCGGATATTCCTGAGTGTTCAGATAACTATATTTGTGATCGGTGCAAATTATTTTAAGGTTGTTCGGCGTTAGGGAACCTACTTTTACTGTGTCCGGTACTAGATGCCATTTTATGTTCCTTTAAAATCATAAGCCAAAGTTGATTGTGATTTACGATAATTGTTTTGGGAAAGTTGATTATTTTGTTCTTCTATTTTGAAGTCTAATATGGTTCACTTGTAATAAATACAAAAAAATATATATATATAACAAAATAGTTCGTTATTTATCCTGAAAAAACCTTAGGTGTCCGGTACTAGGGAAACTCCCCCTACGGCTCCGCCGCGATCCCCAATCCAAACCCACGCTCAGCCAGGCTATACTAGAATAAATCTTGCGCCCGGCGAGCGTGGTTCAGGTTGGCCTGCAGAATTCCTAGGGGCATTATTTATGGCCCCCAGGATCCGCCATCATCACCTCCGCCAGTGCGGGGGGCGTAGCGGCTGCAGACCTGCTCCTCGGGGTCCTCTTTTCCTTGGGGGCCTCAACTGAGTCCCCCTTGTTGTCCGCCCCGCGTTTGCGGGTGTCGGATGACCTGTCTGTGATCTCGGCCAGTGTAACTGGCCGAGATCGGGCCGCGGCGCTCGCTGCAGGGAGCGTTTCGCGCCGCTTATCCGGCCTCCTTTTAGGGAGGGGGGGAGGGTGCACCTCGTACTGCCTACCCTATGGTCGGCCGGACGGCCCAAGCTTGCGCTGACCGGGCATCTGATATTTTCCGCGCAATTGAGCGCCAGATGCCCCGGTCCGCCACACCGGTAGCAGCAGCCCCTACGGTCTATGGGGCTGCTGCAATGCTGCTGGACATGACCCTTCTTCATGCATCTAAAACACTGGAGTAGGCGCTTGTCCAGCAGCTCCATCTGCGCCCGGGACCACCCAACCTGAATGATCCGGGCCGCCGCCAGTCTAGTGGAGGCCCTTAGTGGGCACTGGGCCCAAACGGTGCCCAAACCGCGGGCGGGGAATCTAACGTCCCCAACCCGCACATCCGCCACCGGACAGCGGCCACCAGGGAGCGGTCGAGGCCCATAATCCGGAGCTCCGCCTTTCAGATCGGGCGAGCAAGCCGCACCCCCTCCTCTCCGGCGAACACCCGTCGGAGGTCGGCGTAAAGAGCATCTGCCCTCTGGGCGGCTGTTGGACCGTCCTTCTCGCTCGATCCTGCGAGCTCCACAACCATGGCCCCGGCTTCTCGGATCCGGAGGGAGTCGATTCCCAACTTTGGGAGGTCGACTTCCCTCCGGGCTTTAACCAGGGTCTCCTGGTAGGCCCCGTCGGCGCAGGTAATGGTTACCGCTGCCGTTCGGGATGGTCTACGCCTCGGAGCGTTCCCTCCGGGACGCTTCTTCGGCTGCTGTTGCCGCCCTCCTCCCCCGTTCTGTTGGGAGGAGGGTCCCGGCTTAACAGCCCCTTTCTTGGCTGGGGATTGAGCCGCAAGTTGTGCGGCCTTAGCCCGAGCCGTCCTCTCCCGCCGCCCCACGACCCTGGACCAGGATTCGTCCTGGCCCAGGGCTCGCGGGGGCGGGAGGGGAAGCCCCTGTGTCCGCACGGCCGGCGGGCGCTATTGGGAGGTGGCATCAGCCGGCCTCCCACGCCCGCCGGAACCCCGCGCGGGGTAGGGGTTGGGGGAGTAGGGGGCCTCGTGCCTTCCTCCCCCTCCCCGTTCCACGCCCTCCTTTTTTCCTTCTCCTCTTCCCCCCTGTCCCGGCGCCGAAGCGCCGGTAGGGGGGAGAGGGGGGAAGGCTCCTCCAGTCGGGCGGCCGGCCGGTGCAGCGGGCCCACGTGGTCCGCCCCGGCCATTGGGCATTGGCCGCCCGCAGGTCGACGAGGGCGGCGATTTGCACGGTATATCAATTATACCAGGCACGCGCGCCCTCGTCGACTACCCCCTGCGGTTAGCTCTAGGGGAGCGGCGCAGAGGTACCTCCCAAAGAGAGCCTCATCGCCGCGCCTCCCCGGCTACCCATCAACGTTGGGGACCCCTGTCCCATAACCCTCCCGACAAACGTTGGGGACCTAGGTCCCATGCCCCCCTATTAATCGTGGGGGACCTCTGTCCCTCCCCCCTCCCCCGGCGCACGCTCCACCCTAACTGGAGCGCTCAACATCTCCACCGACTTCACCCGAGGCACACCCCGCCTTTTGCGGGGAGATTTCTCGGGCGAGTCGGGGAGAGACAGCCGGAGGGAGGGCTGGACGCGTCGCACCGCGTCAAGTTCCCCCCTGAGCTCGCGAACCTCCTTTTGGAGGTCCGCATTGCGGTCTCCGAGGGACTTGATGTCCCTTCAGAGGACCGCGAGTTCTTCTTCTCCCTCCTTCTGCTGGGCCCTCTCGGCCAGGGCGCTCGACGCTGCCCTCACAAGTGCAGCGGCCTCCCTCAGCCTCTTCTGAAGCGAGCCCTTCAGATTTCCGGAGCAGGCAGCTATCCTATCTATAGCAGCCGCCTGCTCCAGACTGCGCGCCGCGATATCTGGGGTCGGTGCATACCCCATCTCGTCCGCGCATTGGGCCCTCGTTAGCCCTCGTAGGCCCTCAGGCCCTTGTTAGGCGGGGAGAGTGGGGTGCTCTCCGTTAGGGCCCTCCTGGCCCTTTGCTCCCTTTCTTTCTCCTTTTGGAGGGCGGCCTGTTCTTCGCGCCTCTCTCGCAGGCCCGCGAACTCGCCCGTGGTGGGCGGTCTCCCTCTTACCCGCTTTTCCGGGAGGTCGCCCTCCCCCTTAGCACCTTCCCCGTCGGGAGACGCATACTCCTCGTCCTTGCTCGCTAGCGAGGCTTTTGAGGAGGAGACGGGGGTAGAGCGCTTGCTGCGCCCCCGCGATGAGCCCTCCGCTTCCAGCTCGTTCGGACGAGTGAGGCTCTTGCCCTGATTCGCCTCATCCCGATTATACGGGTGGGCCCTCGCGGCAGAGACCGACCGCGACCGGGACTTCGGCTTAGTACAAGCCGAGCCCGGCCGGTCGATCCTCCGCGCGACCACCCTCACCTCCTTATCAACGACGATAGTCCGCTCGCAAGCGGACATATCGGCTCGTCGGCAACACCGCTGATGGCTCGTCGTGAGATGACGACGGGGGGGCAGCCGGGACTGGACTCCCCTCGCGCCGGCCGCTGTGGGTTCCGAGTCCCACTGCGGCGGTAAGTTTTGTACCCTTTGTTGTACTGTTCATTTTGTATCAAGGAAAGGTGGTTTGATTTCGGTGTTTTCCTTCACCTAGGCCGACTGGCTTCACCACGCCTGACGAGCTCGGCCTGCCCGGGATTTTTTACTGAGGTTACCTACCTCCCCTATGCACTCGATCAACCACCCACAAAGATACGTACCCCTACCCCCTGCCCACAAACCCCAATACCCACCCCACCTATCCCACCATACACCATGCCCACACCCATACACCCCCATAAACCCACACAACCCCCGCAAGCCCCAATAACCCCCCTATAACCCCCCACAATACCCCAAATCATTCCACGCCATGTTCTCAAAATAAACAAAAACAGAACACATTCATACTATGATCGAGTCGTTTGGTGCACTCTTAGACCCCTTCTAACAAGCGAAGGGGAGCCTCTCACCACGTCAAGGTGATGCACCATCGGAGGGGTCGTAATCAAACGCCTAGCGAAGCTATATGGAACGTTTCCAACCTCCCATTGAAATC